>PVJH01013573.1:0-59957 GCA_004026705.1 Nesogale talazaci | reverse complement strand
AAGCAGTGTTTCTTTCTGTTGGGTGTAGGTTGCTACGGGTCAGAGCAGACGGGACAGCTGCCCATCGCAACATTTCTGGGATGCACTAGATGTTTCCGAAGCAGTCAACTTCCTGCCTGCCCTTGAAGACTACTGGCAAAGCTGAGAGTTACTCTGCTGTCCTCTGTTGTGTCACAAACCACCCTGAAACTTACCCAGCGTCATCCAGCCGATCCCTACTGATGGCATCCCCGTAGGACACAGGAGAACCGTTCCAGAAGGTTCTTCAGACCATAAGTGCTTGGTGAGCAGACAGCCTCGTCTTTCCCCCTTGGAGCGGCTGGTGGGTTTGAACTGTCGCTATTGACTATCAAGAGCCCAACGCCTAACCCACACAGTCGCCACCATTCCCAGAATTTAGTGGCGTAAAAGCATAATGATCTATGGGTAGGCTGAACAGAGATTCTGCTCCTTGTGCTGATGGGTGGGGATGCTTTTAGCTGGTGAGCGGAAGGTTCCAGAAGGCTACTGGTCTCTAGGTGAAGCTTTTGCTCTGTGTGGTTTCCCTCCCATTATGGAGTCTTACCCTCCAGGGCCCCTCCCTGTTTCTCTCTCTGTCTCTCTGTCTTTCTCTGTCTCTCTCTGTCTCTGTCTCTCTCTCTCGCTCACTCTGTGGGGCCTCTTGGACTTCCTGCCGGTGTGATGGCAGGGTTCTGGAGGGAAAGTGGAAGCTTCTCTGGCGAAGTCACAAAATCCCCCCAGCTTCCTTCTGAGGGAATTGTGGAGGCACCACCGGAAGTGGACAGAGGTCATGGGCCTGATGGAGAAGAAGATGGGAGAGACACACATGACTTAGCCCCCACCCCCATGCCAGGATGGTACACGTGCAGAATCCCAGTGCTGGCTTTCTGTGTGACCAGCTCAGCCGCTCTTTCCTGCCCTGCCTTCCTCCTCTTCCAGCTCTGTCCTCTGGGGACCACTAAAAGGCAGGAGAGATCCAGCAAGGCCACAGTCATTAGCATCCTAGAACATTGGCTTCTATTTCTGGCAGAGCCAAGGTAGTTGGCAAAAGCCTCTCCCTGCTGCCCCAGCCCAGCGCTCCGAGGTAATCAGCCCGCTGAATCATGTGGCGCTAGCCCTGGAGTGCGGCGCCCGGCCTGCACCTGGGGCTTAGGACGCTGCTCTGGTCTCAGTGGAAGGGTGACCTCGCACACTGAGTGCTTTCCCCACACTCTTTCCATAGGCACTCAGAGAGCGAGGTTACCCTTCCATCGAGACCAGGAAAGCACTCGCTGCTAAGGGAAAGGTTGGCAGTTCGAATCTACAAGGCACCCTAGGGGAGAGACTACAGCTGGCTGCTTCCAAGAAAGATTTCCAGCCTTGGAGACCCAGTGGACTGTTCTACACTGGGCTCTAGGGTGGCCATGAGCTCTGAGCTTCTCTGTCCTCTTGTTCTTCAGCTAGGGGGGACTCTCTCACCTCAGTTTTCCCATCTGCGAACCAGGCCACTACTGTCTTCACATAGGGTTGGGGTGTAGCTAAAACAGGCTTGTGTAGATACATCCTGCGGAATGTGGGAGCTATAGGAATGGTCCCTATTATCATGAGAAGCCTTTGGATCACTCCTGCATGAAACTGACCCTAGCAGTTAGCACCATCACTGGCCTGGTTACCGGCCCTGGGTGGAGCGCAGTCTTCAAGGCCCAGATGAAATCACATGAGATGGCCCTGCGTGGTTGCCCAGGCTGTTGACTGCTCAGGCCACCCAGGCGAAGACAGTCAGGGTGTGCTGCATCTCCCACCGCTGTGAGCGAGCCCTAAGGAAGTGTCTCCCTGAGGGCTGGAGTGGGGGAGAACTCAGCAAGCTCTGAGAGCCCCCAGTCTGTCATCTTGTCTTCTCGGCTGGAGGATGAAAACTGGGGAGGAAGAGCACTGGGAGGTGGGGACCAGAGAGGTTAAGTGGCCTGATCAAGGGTCACACAGTAAGTTTCTGGACTAGCTGCCTGGGATTAGAACTCAGCTCCAGCCTGAGACTCAGGGCGTGGAGCCTGGAGCAGAGGATCCCAGGGAAAGTAGCAGGAGGCAGAAAGGAGAGGAGGGGATGGGCAGGGTTCGCCTGCTGGCCTCTGGCCATGCCCATGCCCGCACTCCACTTCCAGGGGCACTTAGTGAGGCTCTGTGCTGTCCAGTTACGCCACTCTGTTGTAGTCAGCTGTCTTCTGAGTGGCTGCTCCCTGACCCCATGTCCCTGATCCAGCTAGGATTGTGCAACTCGTGGTCCACTGTCCCAAGTTCAAGTTCAAGGCTGACTCAGGTGACCAGAGACACAGTGGGGGGCCAGTCTCCTGGGTCTGCTCTACCATTTGCATGCAGCGAACTTGGTCAAGCCACAGTCCATCTCTGTGGGTCCCCTAACTCTAAGGGGCACATTTTGTCCCTGGAAACCCAGAGACACCAAGCCAGAACTGCCCAGTCCTTTCTGTCTCGTCGAGTCACTGTGTGCGCGTGAGGAGAGCTGGGTTCCAGCAACCTGGCATGGCTATGACCTCTCAGGAGCAGCTCACCAGGCCTTTCTTCTGAGGCACCTCTGGGTGAATTTGAACTGCTGACCTGGCCTCAAGACACCCTGAGAGGGTGAGGTAAAGCACAGATGATGGACTCATCCCCCACTGTCTCAGATTCCCAGGCCTGTCTTTCCAGCCAATCCCCGGCTGTTGCGCCTGCTGCACACTATTAGAAACACGTGAGAGAGTTTTAAATCTGCGGGTCTCAGGCCCAACCCCCGAGCGATGAAATCAGCACCTCTCAGGAGGGACCCTGGGCTTGGCTGTCTTTTAAGTGCTTGCTTCCCAGGTACTTCCAACGCACCTCCCAGGCTGGGAGTGACTATCCCAGAAAAGCAGAGGTGGCTGGACCAGGACTTCTCATCCAGTTAGTCTGGACTGATGCAGAAAGAAGGGAATGGGCCCCTGTTTGTAAATTGGGGTATACAGCAGTGTCAGATGACCGAGCAAGCCAGGGCAGCATGGGCTTCCTTGTACTTACTCCTCTGCAGCGTACAATTTCACACTGTAGTGAATAATTTCACATTTCCCTACTGAAGCAGAGATTCTGCTTCTAGATCTGGCAGGCGTCTGTCACTCCTCCCACCTCACAGCACCTTCCTGCAGAATCAAAGCCTTCTCTCTCTTCTTCCCTTCAAATCCACAAAGGACAGAGATGGAGTCCCCAGCTGGCTTGTTCCTATTAAGCTGTAGTGGACATTTCATTTGTGGGTGTACCAGAACGGGGGAGGGGGAAATGACCCAGTGAATCCTGAAAGAGTGTTACGAGTCCTTTTGGAAACCTGCTGTGGGAGACTGAATTATTGCCAGAACTGCAGAGCAAAGCCTACATTCAAAGGATCATGGTCAGCTGTAGTCTTTGAGCCGGGCACTGTTGCTTCTGACTGGGGCAATCAAGAGATTTGGTTGCTCGGCAACACACACCATCCTGGTAAGAGTGGTAGGTTTTCTAGGTAGGAGATTAGGTTTCTAGTAGAATGTTCAGTCATATATATATATATTTCCATTCTGGCTATCTTTCCAGATTTTATGGATCTGATTCTGTGCTTGCTTCATTTCATGGGCCACATGTGGATAAGAAGAACTGGTTTGAAATCCTGGCAGGCGATGGTGCCCCCAAAAAAACAAAAACAAAAAAACAAACAAGAAATCTTGGCAGGACATTGGGCAAGTTCGTTATCTTTCTTTAAAGAAATTCCTTCTAGAACTCAACTTCTTGCTAGCTGCCTAGCTAAGAAGGAATTACTCATCTACTCAGAACCTCAGTTTCTTCTTCTGCAATGGGGCTGCCAAAATACAAAACTAACGCCCCTGCTGTTGAGTTAATGCCAACATATGGTGACCCCATCTGTCTCAGAGTAGAATTGCTCCATGGGATTTTGGTGACTCTCACGGGACTGCATGAGGCAGAATGACCTTGAGGGCAACTGGGTTTGAATCTTACAGAAGTAGATCTCCAGGCCTTTCTTCCTCACCATCACTGGGGAGGTTTGACGCCTCCTGCCTTCCAACAGTAGAATGCCAACTCCTTGTGCCACTATCCGAATGGGGCTGGTCGAAGGATTTGTTTTTGGTTTTTTTCGGGGGGCATCACTTCCCTCTGGTGGTCGTGGGAGCTACCCAGCCTTGCTGCTGCTGGATTTGAACTGCCAAGTCAGTGGACCGCAGTCCCGCACTCAAACACTACGCCACCGGAGCTCAGCCCCTTGGTGTGTGTGTGTGTTTTTTTGTTTTTTTTTTTGGTCGGAGGATTAAATGAATATCAATGACCGTCTGTCCTCCCCTTCCTTTTGTCCTCAAGGAGCACCATCCAATGAGCATTTATTGAAACTTATAGTATGCAAGATGCTGCCTTTGAGGTAGGAACAGGAAGGTGACTCTGTCCCTGCTTCAGTGCTAATGGGGTGATGACACGGGAGACAGGATGGGACATGTACTGAAGAAGGAGAGAATTGTGACAAGGACCACTGTGTGCATGGTTCCTCCCTCTTCAACCTCCCAACTCCACCCCCCAACTATTATATAAGGTGTGGCTGCTAGGCCAACACTCACTTTGGGGGGTGGCAGGGGGAGGGGAACTGAGGTGCCAAGAAATGAGTAGCTCTCCACAGGTTTGAGTGCCTGGGAGTCCATAGAAAAATGAGTTGCACGCTGTTAGAAGGCTGGAGAAAGCGTTGTGGGAAGAACAGTATGGCCATTGTATTTTGAAAGATATGTAGGAGTTTCTTAGGTAAAGCTATAGCTAGAGAGAGCAGCATATATAAGGGCCTGGAGAGGAAAGCATAGCTTCTTTAGGGACTAGGAATTGGTCTCATGTGGCCAGAATGCAGCTGGGGGGGTGGAGGTGGGGAGGGGGTGGGGAGTGGGCAGGTGAAAAATCAGCTTGTGGTGTTGGCTTTGTATGCTAGCCTGGGAAGTTTAGATTTTAAGCAATGGGGGACCACCTCAAGATTCTTGAGGGTGGTGGTAGTGGCATTTCTAGAAAAAGACTGAAGCGGTCATGGATTATGGGGGAAGAGAGGGTGACAGTAGGAAAGGCAGTCGTCCCATGAGGGCCAGCAGGTGTGGCAGAGTGAGGGAAACAGGGCACAGGAAGGATTGGAAGAGTGGGTGAATATGAGAGGTACACGGCTCCCCGGGAAGCTGGCATGGGCATCGATCTCTGTGTGCACCTGTTATTGACACTGCACTGGGGAGGAGGGGGGTGGAGGGGGGAAGCAGGGACAGGTGGATCTCCTGGAGTCTCATGATTCCACGTGCGGTACCTCTCACGGTGGGGATGTGGTCAGTGGGGCATGACCACTCCGGGTGGAGGAATCAGCTAAGCAGCATATAGTGGGTTTCTGAGATGGCCGTCTGCCTGATATTGGGGGTGGGAGGAGTGGAGGCAAGGGGAGAGGAGGACCTGCTGGGCCAGTGGCCTGACCCCTCTGACCGAAACCTTCCAGGTGAAGCATGCCAGCCTGCCAGCCTCCCACTGCCAAGTTCACAGCCAACTCTAGGCTTTCAGCCTCCAGGCCCCAGGCTCAGTACCCACCCTCGGAGTAAAGTCAATTCCTAGAAGCCAAGTTTGGGTGTGGAAGAGAGCACTGGCCCAGGGCCTGACCATTTGTTGACCGAGTGACCTTGAACATGTAAACACACACACACACACACACACACACCATGGAGGCCCAGGTATCTCATGCCACATCCTCCAGGTCTGGGAGTCAGTGCCTTCAGGTCGGCAGGTGCGAGCCCTGGATGAACTCTGAAAGCAGGAACTGGAATGAGGCTGGAATTAGAGCTGGATTCGAACTCCTGCCCCACCACCGACTGACTACCTGTGAGACCCTGACACTAGACTTAACCTTGCTGGGCTGATCATGAAGCTCACATGTGATCATTTTAATACTTAGTATGCACCTGTGAGGTGCAGTCAATTCATATGGCCCTTCTAGCCATCAAGCCTTACATGAGACAGTATCCTCCTAGACTCTATGCCTGTGACTCCCATCCCATGTTGGAGGGAGTTCTCTGCTGTAATTAAAATGGAACGAAGTCCTGACTTTAGTAAAGAGGCCTAGTCTACTCTTTGTTTCCTTGGGGGTACGGTCTGCTGGGAGACAAAATCACACCTCCATCAAAACCAGTCCTCTGTGTTTCAGAGCATCCCAGATACAGAGAGAAACCTGGGCACTGTCGGAAGAAGAGTACGTTGGAGACCTCTGTCTGCAGTGGCGGAGGCATCAGAGGCTGTGGCACAGAGACCATGAGACAGAGCAAAGGAGCCCGGCCGAGACCAGAGACTGTGGCACGGAAACCAAGAGATGGAACAGAGAAGTCGTGCCAAGTCTATGGCATGAAAACCAAGAGCTAGACGGGCTTCCTGGTCCCTGTCGGCAGAGGCTGAAGGACCACGTGGCTGAAAAAGACTTGACTGCTGGCAGAGGAGAGGAGTTGCTGTGGACCACTGACTGCATCTTTCCTGCTTCCTGATCCTGACTTCGGATAACCTAGTAACTTCCCTAAGAACCCCTTGTAATTCTGACTTTGGCCTGTGAGTTCTGTGTGGCCCTTGCCATGAGTTCTCAAACCCGATAGAGAAGCAGCGTGCTGTGGAAAGAACGGGTCTGAATGGGTAGAGAGAGGTGCAGGGTGGAGGCTTGTCTGGCTGCTGCTTGTGAAGACGGATAAGCAGAAGGGATCAGATATGGCCCACCCCTCCCTCCCCTGCTGGTAGACTGCAGGTGGACCCTGTGCTTGGTTCTTGGCAAACATTCGTCCACTCACTCTTCAAGACCATGTGTTTCACAGAGAGGTTGAATAAGCCACTCAAGACCACACAGCTAAGAGTGAGTCTTTGATTACAGGCCCTTCATCATAGCAGACCCTCCCTCAGAGGCTGCACAGGGGATAAACTGGGTAATACATGGCAAAACTCAAGCCCAGCCACTGGGAGAGATGCTCAATGAAGGCTGGCAGTTTCATCACTGAATCAGTGAATTGGGAAGTCTGAGATGCCATCTAGTCTAACTTCCTCTCCACGCCTCCATCCCCTCAGCAGCAACGCCCCTCAGTCATCACTAGTCTCTTTGTACACTTCCAGCCATGGGGACTGTCCCACCTCTCAAGGCAGCCCCTTCTAACATTAAGGATCCAGCCAGGGAGGTGACCTGGCCTAAGGACCCACAAACCAAGTCGAATCCACCTCTCACCTGGTTAATATAGCACCCCGCCCCCCTCCCACTCCCTGGCCCTCTCTTCTCAAATGATCTTCCCCAGGGCAATCTTCAAGCAGAATGGGAATGAGGAGGGACAGTCACATTTGATTGTGAAAGTCCAAGGTCATTTCAGGACTTTTGCCTCTCTGTGGACCTAGCAGAATTAAATCCATTTTATAGACAACACAACCAAGCCCGGGACTTCCCATGACTGGGCCGGGCTCAAACTCAGCTCTGACCCCTAGACTCTTGTAGTCTATCATAGAGTTGGTGGGAGATGAAATCTCCAGGAAGGCAGGACTGGCTGAAACCCTAGGCCCTGAGTCCCTGCGTGATGTGACTGTTTTCTGTAGGTGTCATGGTGTGGGCTCTGACTTAATGACCCCGTGCTCAATAGAAGAAAATCCTGGCTGGCCCAGAGCCATCCACACGACTGCTTTTACGTTTTGAGCCTAGTGTTATGTGTCCATCCCACCTCATTGAAGGTCGTCATCTTTTTTTTTTTTGCTTACTCTTGGATGCTACTAAGCAGATTTATCTCCCTCAGGAGTGGCCTTTCTTGATAACATGTCCAAAGCAAGTGAGACAATGTGGTTAATCATCTGAGACAGAGGTTGACCACTGAAAAGTCTGTGACTAGCAGAACTGTCCTGGGTGATACAAGACAGGGCATATGGTGTGACAGGGAATATTCTATCCCTTCGTTGCATCAAACAATGAAGACGGTGGCTCTCGAGTTCTTAAGGAAATCTCTAGAAAACCCAAAGCACCCTGTGGGGTGCTAACAGGTCCTCACCGCCTCGCCAAATCTTCCTGCCTTCCTTTACCCATGGCTAGAATCTAATAAATTCACTTTGTTTTCATTTGGTCTATTTTGACTCTGAATTTCTATATCTGACAAGGAATACTGCTTTTCCACTTATGGCCATGGTATATGGAGTCTCCTAAAACATGTGTGACAGGTGGAGAATTTATAGAAAATAGTAAGTAAAAAGTGGCCTCTAGATAAATTGGGCTACAAGAAAGACTGATGCTGTCTGACAGAATTTCTAGGCTCTCTTTAAGACCTGGTTCGATAGTGAGCGACATGCAGCCCGAGGGGACACGGTGGGTCCCCGCAGGGCTCTCTGCAGTGCCCAGGCCAGACTTCCATGGCCTGAGGCCCTGCCACGTGCACTGCCCATGTGTCAGCCAAAGGCGTCCCATCGGCCCTGAGCCTTCAGGTTGGAGGCAATTAATTGCACGGGCGGGCAGATCAGGCACCTGACAGGTCATCTGGGGCTCTCGAGAGGAAGGGGGTGACGGGGTTGGACCGTGCGGGCAGCAGCTGGACCTGGCGTGAGCAGTCCGGACCTGGTGGCAGCGGGACCTCGGCGGGTCACCTGCAGCCGGGGCGGTGTGCGTGTGAATGCATGCGCAGACGTCAGTCTCCCAAACCGTGCCACCTTCCGGTCACGGTGCGCGCGCCCGCCGCCACGGGTCACCCCCCCACCCCCCGCCCCCAGCGGCCCGGGCCCCACGCGCCCAGGCACGCGGAGCCGCCAGACTGTGGCGTCCAGACCGCGGCGGGCGGGGGCGGGGCCAGTCGCGGGACCCGGCGCCCATTGGCCGGGCGCGACGCCGGGGGCGGGGCAGGGCTCCGGCGGGGTAGCGGGCTCCAGGGCGCACAGGCGGGTGCCAGCCGAGGGACCGGGTGCAGCGGGCGCCGGGAAGGCAGGTGGGCGCCGCGCTGCGGAGCCAGGGAAGGAAGCACGGGGGTCTGAATTGACCTCTGCCACCAGGATCGCCACCAGGTGGCCGGGCTTCGGACACTTTTCGGAGGGATCAGCGACCTCGCCCTGCGGGAGACCGAGGGGCGTTCGGCTGCAGGCGCGGGGCAGGAGGGAGGCTCCTCGGCGGGGCGGAAAGTTCGTCTCCCGGGGCAGGAGGCGGCGAAGTGGGAGGCGGAGCCGCTGTGCAGGCGAACTTGGCACTGCGAAGCCTTGGAGCGGCGTTCAAGGCCCCCTCCCACACGCGCGCTCCGAGCCGAGCCGAGCGCTCCTCCTCCGGCTTCTGGCGTCGCCTCCCGGGAGAAAGGAGCCGTCCCTCCCGCGGGGCAGAGGTGCGGAGAGAAGCCGCGATCACCCCTTCGGGGCGAACGAAGAAGGTGGCTTAGGCGGCCAGGGCCGGTCCACCTACCCAGGACATTCGCACGCGCCCATGGTCACCTCCAAACGGGGCCATCGGAGTCTCTAGGGCGCTTCCCTTGAAGACCCCCGGGTGGCCCCTCTCGCCCTGACCCCCAACCCCGAGGCGGGGACCCCCCAGAATCCCACGTCTCCCGCGCCTCCGGGCACCTGGCTCAGCAGGAGTCTCCCGGGTCGGGCCAGGGCCCGGCCGGCGGCGGTGAGCCGGAGCCCGCCCAGCGCCCGGAGCCCGCCGAACCCTCGGAGCCCACCCATGGGGTACCGACTCCCCACACCCCCTCGCCCGATCGCGCCCAGCCCGGCTCCCCGAGCCGCACAGAGGAGGAGCCCGGCGCAGTGACCGCCGAGGAGTCGCCGCAGACTCCGGGCAGCTCCGTGGCCGGAGCGGAAGCAGCAGGCGGTGCCCCGCACCTCCAGGCGCTTCCTGGCAGCCCTCCGAACCGCGCCCGCGGCCCGGCCCGCCATTCCCAGGTAAGAGCTCGATAGCCCTAAAGAACCGGAGAGCTGGGTCGAGTGGGGTGGCGGGGAAGAAAGAGGTCCATCGGCCCGGCCCGAGAGAGGGAAGCTCTGCGATGCTCTGCGCCCCAGGGCAAAGTTAACCCCGGCACCTCGGCGATGGTGCCAGCAACTTTGCCTGCTGAATGAGTTGAGGCCCTGCGGTGTGCCAGGCTGGCTGTCAGGCCCTTTGCCTATCCTGGGAAAGATTTGCAGAACACCGACTATTTGCTAGGTCTGGTCTAGGAGCTTGCTCTCAAGAGACCTAGATCAATAAATAGCCCACTTTAAATATGAGGAAATGGAAGCTCAGGGAGAGCCACTTACCTTCCACAATCGGGCTCACCTGTGCCTGGAGCCAGAACCTGGGATCTTCAGAGGGAACCTCTGAGCAGTTCCTCTTTGTCCACAGCGTTTTGCCCGAGTCAAGGAGCAAGTTTCCTGCGATTTCTTTTCTGGTCTCAGCTGGCTGGAGGCCCCCCTCCCTACACCCAGGCAGCTCTGGGGGCTTCTTTCTGCCACCCCTCACGCTCCTCTGGAAGGGGGGTGAGAGACCATGTCCCGTAAGAGACCTTCGAAGGAACAGTTAGTTCAGATTGACAAGGTGGGGAGCTACGTCCTCCAGACCTCCCAAGATCTCTGCATTCCTGCCCCCCCAGCTGACTTCCCAAGACAGCCCCTCAACATCCCAAAGTGCCACAAAGAGCGGAGGCCCCCAAGGGCCCCTTGCCCTGTACCCATAGCTGTGCCAGCCTTCCTCCTGATGGACTCTAGAGGAACAGGGTGGACTTGTGTCCTGCAGACCCACTTCACAGATGGCTACCTTAGAGACCAAGTCCTTTGCCCAAGGACAGCAGGCTGGTGAGAGGCACGGTTGACTGCTAGAATCGGTGGCCTGTGGGCTCTCTAATGTGCTGGGCTGCCAGGGGAGGGAAGGGGGGCTTTGTAAGCACCCAGGTCTCCATGCATTGTGGAGTGTGGGGGTCAGCGAGTGCAGCTTGCATGTCCAGGCGATTGGATTGTGTATGTTCATGGGGGATATCTGAGGGGTGAGCGTCAAGATGTAACTTAAACATACTTAAAGCATGTAACTTAAACTTAGCTCAGGGGCTCACACAGTGGGAGGGGCACCCCAGACTGTCCTGCTTTCCTGGCCCCATCTGACCCCTCCCTCTCCTAGGCAGGCCCTGGGGGAGGGGCTCAGGGTACAGAGGCAGTGACTTCACAGATGCTCATGTCGAGGGGGGGAGCTGTCAGAGCTGTTCGGGAGAGTCCTGGTCAGGGTGTCCACCCCCAGCTGCTCACAGGGAGAGGACATGAGACCAGAAGATACGCAGGTATCAATCTCTCCCTGTGGCCACTGGCTGAGGAGGCTCTGAGTCAGACCGTGTTTTGAAAAGGATTCCCCGTTTTCCAGTTTGCCCCCACCCATGGAGGTGGAGTGGGGGAAGGGGTGTTGTTAGAGTTAAGAACACAGACTTCGGGGGCCAGTCATTTGCTGTGTGAGCTGGGGCGAGTGGCACACCTCTCTGAGCCTCAGTGACCCCCATCAATCATCACCAGGGGTCTCTTCTCATGGGGTCTTTGTGAAAAGTTCACGGAGACTGCATCTCATAGCTCTGCTTTGGGGCTTTAAAAAAATTACCCCCTCCCTTCCCAGCTGCCCCTAGAATGGCCCTAGGGTGAGCGTTTAAGCATCTTGCTGCTGGTGGTCCCTGGGGAAACAGTCCCGTCCCCCACCCAATCCCAGATGGTCTCCACCAATCTTGTCTCAAAGGACCTTTCCCCGTGTGTCCCTCCCTGCCTGCTCTCCTGCAGGGACCACAGGAGAAAGCTGTGTCCACAGGACTGCCCCGAGGGCCTCCTCGGGAGTGGAAGAGGGGAGAAAGGGGCAGGGGCGGGACCCACAGAGGCGCTGTCACCTGCTGTCCAGATGTCTGTGTGTCTCACTCACACAGCTCCACGTGGCGGGGGCCATGTGAAGACACACAGTCTATGATCAGAGAGAAGCATGCCCTGCTTTTTTGTCTTCTCTGCTCCCCTCTTCCTCTCTGATAGAATACCTCCACTGACTCCCTAGCCCTTCTGCCCAATTCTGATCCCAGAGTTCAACTCTCAGACATCCTCCCTGTGCTGTCCGACTCCCTCTGGCTCCTCCGGCGTGGGCAGTCACTGATGTTAGTGTGACTGTTTTGGGTGGGGTCTGGCTAGGGACAGGAGCAGGGCATGATGGAGACAGATACCGTCCCTGAGGCTCCTCTCGCTCCTTTGTTCAGACAGACTGAGCTGCCCGGAGTCAACTCCCTGCGCAGGGACTTGGGGAGGGGCTTGTTGCCTAGGGCCTCCATATCCCCGCCTCCACTGAAGGCCTAGCTGACTGGCCCAGCAGGAAAGGTGGTTGAGAAGAAGCAGCGCCCTCCCCACCTTGCTGCTCACTCACAGGCAGTCCCAGGGCAACTCTCGGAGGCCCCCAGCTGGGTCCTGGGGGGTGAGGGTCCTCAGAATGGCTGCCCTGGGAAACACCTCCCCCTAGCGCAGCTCCTGGGCAGGGCAGGTGGGGCACGTGGGGGGGAGGGGGCAGGAGAGACCCCAGAGTCAGGTTCTGGGTGAGTCAAGAATACAAGCCATGTGTGGCTCATTTTCTGAGCACCTACTGCATCCATGGCATGGTCTGTAGTCCTGTGGGAGAGATTCCAAGAGGGTGCCAGGCACACGTGGTGGGGTGTGATCTTAGCGCCTGGGACATCACGCTGGCTCCTGCCCCGAGAGGGGACAGGCCTTCTGTGTGACCCTCAGTGGGAGGAGATGAGGCCACAGCATGGGGCTGACTGACTGGGGTCTGGTGCTTCCCCAGTAGGCTCCTTCACCTCTCTGTGCCTCATCCTCCTCATCTGTAAAACAATACTGTTAGGCTCTTTGGAGTTCCCGCAGAGATGAAGCAGGGGAATCCTCATGGAGCTGCTAGAACACTCCCTGGTATACATTAATTACAAAGGACCTTCCCCGTGAGCGGATCAGTGTTCCCTGTGTTGACCTGAGGGGCTGTCCACTCTGGCTCATAGAGACCCTACCCACTACAGCACGCCCTGCTGCCTGGTTGGCAGTTCAAAGCCACCACCAGCTCCTCTGCAGGAAGACTGGCCTTTGAACTCCCATACAGACTCAGAGTCTCCGAAAACCCACGGAGACAGTGCTGCCCTGTCCGAGAGGGTTGTAATGACACGGCAGCCTCCCGATGGCGGGATGCTGGGTTTGGGTTCGGCCAGCTGGCCCGGCCATCGCTCTCGTGGTTGCCAGTCATGGGTCAGCAGTATGCTGGGCTGGCTGATGGGGGCAGTGCTTTCCACTTTGGCATTCACTGAGGTCATTCACATGGGTCCCGGGCACTTAGCCATGGGTGGGGGTGGGGGAGTGTGGACCCCAGAAACGGACAGATCCTGTTAGAAATCAGGTCATCTTTTAAGAGCTGGTTTACCAGTGGGACTCTGCTCAGGGACTCGGTCAGGTACGTGAGTGGATGTGGACTCTCTGTATGCAGGACGGTGTTGCCAGAAGAACCGTGTGCTAAGAGTCCTCTCTCCCTTGGTTAGCTGCCTCACTCTGCAGGCGCTGTGACACGCACAGAAAATTAGCATGTTGGCCGGTGCCTTGAGGAACCCGGGCGATGGATTTGGGGTCTTCACCCAGCAGACAGTTAAGACGTCCCTGCTCATTGGTGCAGATTGAACAAAAGTGCTGCCTCTGACTTTATATGCTGAACAGACAGACGTCCTGCCCTTGGCTGATGCCGCCCTCACTGGCCCACCCAGCTTGGTGTTCTGGTGCGGTGTGCAGCCTGCCCCACCTTATATGGCTGGACTGCAGCCGATTTCGGCTCTTTACCCAAGAGCTCTCCTCCAGAGCCCCTGCTAGAGGGAGGAACCAGGGGAGTGGTTGAGAAGAGGTGACATGTGGACCAGGCTCTGATGCTAAGAAGAGGGGGCTGGGGGGGGGGGCATGTTCTGGGGGGAGAGGATCAAGGCAGCAGCACTGAGGCAAGCTCAAACTAACCAGGGACAGTACTCGGGGTTCCCAAGGCAGGGAGGGGAGGGACTTGGGAGGGAGCAGGGAGGGAGTTCAGAAGACCCAAGAGAGACTCATGGAGTGGGCCTTAAATCCTTGTGGAGTTTGGAAAACCTGGATCTCTCAGTCTCGTCCCTGAGGCCGGAGGATGTCTACGGAACATTCAGGATTGCCCCGGGACCCCTGTTCTTGGGACAATGAGGGAACCTGGGGTCACCCGTGGCTAAGTTCCTGGTCCTCCCAGCCTGGCCCCCAGCCTTGTGATTCCAGGTTCTAGGTGGAGGAGCGAGCGTGAAGCCCAGTGTGAGCCTCTGGCCCATTCATCTAACAGTCTTGCTGGAGAGAGCCCCTTCCTTGGCCTCAGGGATGCGGAGAGCTGCGTCTACCCCCTTTCTGGCGCAAGCTTCTCCTCCTCACAGAGCTGCACCCCTGGCTCAGGTCTCTCCTCAAGCTGCACCCCCACCCGGCCCTCTGGGTCTCCTGGAGGCGGACAGACTCAAAATCCGTGGGGTAAAAATACCTGGTTAGGAGTTGCTGCTCTGCAGGTGGAGGGAACCCCCAAAAGCAAAGGTTCCTGAGGCAGCTCCAGGAACCATGCCAGCTTGGGTTCGGAGCTTGGCAGATGTGTGCCCGACATGGTCTTTTCCCCCCTTCCTGGGAAGGCGGAGGGGCCATGGCCCTTGTGTTTTAGAAGTGCCCCCTGCGCCCTTCCTCAGGCAGTGTCCAGAGAGGCGAAGATAGAAGGGACGGGGGAACCGGGGACAGAGCAGGTTCTCAGGCTCTTTGGCAGGTACTGTTGCCAGCGCCTCCGTCAGTTGGATTGCTGGTAGGGGCGGCGGTCTGGTCTCAACCTGTAGTGGAGGAACGGCAGGGACCACAGAACAAAACCCTGCCCGGTCGCGGGCATTCTGTTTGAGCCCACAGCCGCAGTCCCCGTGGCAATCCATCTCACAGAGGGCCTCCCTCTCCCATGACCTTCTGCTTCACCAGACGTGGTGGCCTCTCTCAGGGACCCACCACGCAGATGAGTCCCAGAAAGAGGAAGGACGGGAACTCCAGTCACCCATGCCCTAAGGTGTTGGTGTTGTTGTCGTCTTGGGCCTTGGCATCCATCCTAACACACTGACAACCTCTTGGGCCACCAGGCGGACCTGTGCGTCCTGTGCGGTTTCCTTGGCTGCAGTCTTTATGGAAGCTGACCGCCAGGCCTTTCTGGCGCAGCACCCCTGGGTGGGTTCAAAGCACCAGCCCCTGGCCCCAGGTGTAGTCCATTGGCACCGCTCGGCATCCTTCTAACTAACTCGAGAGAGGGGGCGGACGGGGGAAGGGGTAGATAAAGAAGAGAGCAAATAAAGCAGAGGGGGTAAATTTACAAGGGCCTCAGCAGATGGGAAGCTGAGAGCTAAAAAGCGCCGGAGGTGGGAAGGGGGTCACAGCGCCGGTCGAGGGCCCCCTGACTCCCCCTCCTCCTGCTCTCTGCCACAGCCCCGAGCCATGATGAAGACCCTGTCCAGCGGAAACTGCACACTCAGCGTGCCCGCCAAGAACTCGTACCGCATGGTAGTGCTGGGGGCCTCCCGGGTGGGCAAGAGCTCCATCGTCTCCCGCTTCCTCAACGGCCGCTTCGAGGACCAGTACACGCCCACCATCGAGGACTTCCACCGCAAGGTCTACAACATCCGGGGCGACATGTACCAGCTTGACATCCTGGACACGTCCGGCAACCACCCCTTCCCAGCCATGCGCAGGCTCTCCATCCTCACAGGTGAGACGCCCGAGGGGCCCCGGGCCTGTGTGTGTGTGTGTGTGTGTGTGTGTGTGTGTGTGTGTGTGTGTGCAGGCGCTGTGGGTCACAGCGGGGAAGCAGGAGACGGACCCTTGCTCGGCCCTGCTTGTCCCTGGAGCGATGACTCTTGACCGCGGCTCCCTTCCAGGGCAGGAACAGAACGTGGCAGAGCTGCTTGCTTCCCTGATGCTGGCGCTGAGCTCCCAGGGTCCTGGGACCAATCACTTGCTGGTTCCTGCTCAGAACTTGAGCAGTGACTTGGGAAGCCATCAGCCAAAGGAGCGTCAGGGGGCGGGGGTTCTGCCCAAACTAGGGGCTTGGAAATAAAGGAAGCAGCAGTGTTCATTGCAGCCAGCGCTAAGGAACCCTGGTGATGTCGTGCTCAGGCGTGAGCTGCTAACCACAAGGTCAGGGGTCTGAAACCGCGGGCAGCCCCCAGGGAGAAAGAGGACGCTGTCTGCTGACAGCCACAGTCCCACAAACCTGCCAGGGCGGTTCATCCCTCCCCTCGAGGGTCACTGGGAGTCGGAATTGAGTGAGAAAGGTCCATTTGCCTGCCCTCCCCTCAGCCCTTGGCATGTATTTACCTAGGAGACAGGGATATGAATGCCTAAGACCCGTTGCTGTCAGGTTGACCCCCCCCCCCCACCCCATCCTCAAGAGGACCCCCGTGTGTCAGAGGAGAACTTTATGTCCCTAGAGCTTCTACTGGCTGCTTTTGGGGTACCGAGAGTGCCAGGCCTTTCTTCCACGGGACCTCGGGGTAGACTCAAAAGGTCAACTTTGGGGCTCGCAGCCAACCAAGTGTATTGTCTGTCTGCACTGCCTAGGGACTCGCATGGAAACACCTAGGAGGTAGGTATTGGCCTCTATTTTGTAAGTGGGGAGACTGAAGCCCGTCAGGGTTGACTAACTGTTCGTCTAGTTTCAGACTTTGTCCCTCAGCCTCCAGGCCCTGCTGGAGAGCACTGAGGAGGAGGCCTGGGGGGCGGGGGGGGGGGGGCTTAGGGATTGTGGACATGGGGTTTCAAACCAGGTGGCCCCTAAGAGGGCAGGCCAAGACTCTAGACCCAGCTTCCGCCACTCCCTGGCATGACGGTCTTCCTCTTGGCGCTTCCTCTGTAAATGGGAGCTTCAGGAGCTCCTGGGCAGAGGTCCCTGCAAGAATGAAGAGCTCACAGGCACGACGTGCATGCTGGGAGCTAGGAAGGGCTGTGGTTTTCAATCAGGTCAGCCTCCCCAGGACGTGTCGTGCAGGGTCCTTTCCTAACCCGGTCCCTCCCACTGTTGTGCAGTGACAAGAAATGAGGGGGCAAGTCACCGCCCCCCCTCACTGCCGCCAAGTCAGTACTCAATCACAGGGACCCTTGAGGACGGGTAGAACTGCCCCTCTGGGTGTCTGAGACGGTCACCCTTTACAGAAGGAGAAAGCCTGGCCTTTTAACTCGGGAGCAGCTGGTGGAGTCGAACCACGGATCCTCCAGTTAGCAACCCAACGCACCACCACTATGCCAGCAGGGCTTCTCTAAGTCAGTACTAGGTACCACCTGCACCCCACCCCCACCCCCATTTGAGATTCTTCTATACAAGAGGGCCACAACTGCACCCAGCCCTGCCCTCTGCACGCCAGCCAAAGCTGAACCAATGGGTGGGCCTCTCCCTGGATGCCCTGGGAAGTTGGCATCCTTGGCCAGGCTGCCCTTAATGACTGTCTAGCCCACTTGCACCCAGAACCATGGCCCGCCCCCTCCTTATTGTAGAGGGAGCATGTAGATAGGATGAGCCCGGAGCTGGCTTGGGTTGGAATTCTGGCCCCACCACCTGGGAGGGTAGCCAGGTTGGGTCGTCTCCGACTCAGTTTCCCCAAGGACGCAGTGGGACCAACCTCATTTCCCTCCCCACTTGGCCGTGACAAATCAAAGAGCCCGGGTGGGGAGTTTCCAGCCCACAGCAGGTGTGACATGAATGGCTGCTCTGTGTGTGTGTGTGTGTGTGTGTGTGTGTGTGAGATGGGGGTGGGGTGGGCACCCCCTGAGATAGATACAGTGGGTGGCGGGGGTGGAAGGGAAAGCCAGTGCAGAGAGGGACCACATGCACATCTTCTGAATTAATTTGGTCATTACGAATAACCCACACCTCCCCCTTTAAACTTGACAGATAAGGCTCGAGGCTCTAGGGCCCCTGAGGTAGCCAGTCCTCTGTTAGTTCCGCGAACAGCCCCTGCTCACCGTGGCGTTCTTACCCATGTCCTGAGAACGGGGCCATTCCTGTCTGTCTGTCGTACATGCCTCTACCATGCTGAGCTCCTTGTTCTGCCTCTTCTGGCTGTCCTCACGCACCCACCCAGGCCTCCTCTGCCAACCCGGCGCTCGTGTGCGGGCAATTCTGAAAGCCATTAATTCCGCTGCCAGTTCTGCGCCCAGCTGCCAGCCGGAGCCAAGGCAGGGGCCGGTCTTGCATTTGAATACGTCGAGGAGGCCGAGTCTTCTAGGGCCTGGGATTAGCCTGACGGGACAGACCTTGGCAGCTCTGGCAGGAACGGTTGCCAGGCTGACTTTGCCTGGCAGACACCTCTCCAAACAGCCTCCCCTGTATGTAATTCATGCCACTCCGCCCCGTCCATTCACCCAGTGTGGCCGCACCACGTGCTGGGCCCCGGGCGATGGGGGCTGAGTCTGCTCCTGCTTAGGACCCTGCTTAGAATGGTATGTGCTGTGATGGGGGGATGGGGACACTGGGCAGTTTCTGGGGGCCCCCAGGAGGGAGGCAGCCTATTCTGTGAGATGTTGGACTTGCTTGGTTCCACCCTGCCCCCTCCACTTCCCACTGAGAGCTTGGGCCAGTGGCTGACTGCCTCCCCCTGGACCTTGGTGTTCCTCATCCGACAAATGGGTCTTGGAGGAGCAAGTTGTAAGCAGTGCAGTAGAATCTCCCCGGAGCCCTCTGTCCTCGTGTCCCTACCCCACCCCCACTGCCGCCACCTCTGTGATCCCCACCCTCCCTTAAGTCCCCACCCCTTGAGCAGCAGAGCGGGCATATTGTAGCAGGAACGGAGACCTGGGAGGTAAAGAGTCATCTCTTCATGCCACTGTCTATTTGAGAAGCAGAACGCACCCACGGTGTGCCAGGCAGGGGCCAGGGGAGGGCAGAATCCAGCAATTGGACACCTTGCTGGCCCTTCCCGGCTTCAGTGTGCTCATCGCTGGCACAGAGGCAGTCCTGCCCATCGCCCAGAGGTTTGGGTGTAGTCAGTGGGGACAGCAGGGCGATGCCCGCTATCCAACACTGACCTTGACCTCCATCACTGGCAACCCCTGAGCAGGTGCCACCTGCTGTTCCCAGATCCTCTCCAGCCCATGCCTGTGTAACTGCCACATCATCCCACCAGCCAGCCATCACCCAGAGCCCTGAGGGGCACACGGAGGTGGAGGGAAGTTGCCCAGAGACCTCACGGGTCCTAGGCCTGGGAGACATGCACGGAAGAAGCTTTGGGAATACCGCCGCTCCCCTGCCCTTGCATGGAAATGACGCGGGCTGTTTGGGCAGAGCCCTGGGGGCTCTACACTGGGCTGCTAACCGCACAGTCAGTGGGTCAAACCCACCAGCTCTCTAGGAGAGAGAGGAGTTGTCTCTCTGATCCCGCAAAGATGGGCAGTCTCAGACTCACGGGGTCCTTTGAAATCAGAACCGAGTACAGGGGGAAATGAGCTGGGCCTCCTTCCAACCCCGCCTGGCCATCCCAGAAACCCCTCTCCTGTCTCCAGTCCGGCAGAGGCAGGCGCTGAACAAGCCCTGCTAACGCCAGGCTCTTCCACAAACCAGCGGTGCCACCCCTCTGAGCCTCGGTCCCCTGCTCTGGAAAATGGGGAGCAGAATAGCAGCGTGCCCCCCCCCCCACACACACACACACTTAGACAGAGCCACTGTTGTGACGCTGTGGTTTTCGGTCGGGCAGGGCAGGGCGGCGAGGTCCAGAGAGGCCTGTGACTTACCTCATCTGGGTCCCTGTCCCCCCTCCGGCCCGCAGGTGACGTCTTCATCCTGGTCTTCAGCTTGGACAGCCGCGAGTCCTTCGACGAGGTCAAGCGTCTCCAGAAGCAGATCCTGGAGGTCAAGTCGTGCCTGAAGAACAAGACCAAGGAGGCGGCCGAGCTGCCCATGGTCATCTGCGGCAACAAGAATGACCACGGCGAGCTGTGCCGCCAGGTGCCCAGCACCGAGGCCGAGCTGCTGGTGTCGGGCGATGAAAACTGCGCCTACTTCGAGGTGTCGGCCAAGAAGAACACCAACGTGGACGAGATGTTCTACGTGCTCTTCAGCATGGCCAAGCTGCCGCACGAGATGAGCCCCGCCCTGCACCGCAAGATTTCCGTGCAGTACAGCGACGCCTTCCACCCCCGGCCCTTCTGCATGCGCCGCGTCAAGGAGATGGACGCCTACGGCATGGTCTCCCCCTTCGCCCGCCGGCCCAGCGTCAACAGCGACCTCAAGTACATCAAGGCCAAGGTCCTGCGAGAGGGCCAGGCCCGGGAGCGGGACAAGTGCACGATCCAGTAGTGGGAGCGGGCGGGCGGGGACGCTGGGACGGGAGGCTCGGGCACTGCCTTAAGGGAGGGAAGCGTTTGACCCAGATGCCCGCCACCTGTCCCGGCGTCTGTGTGAGGACCTTGAACACTGGCTGGAGGGGCCAGGGCCACTCACCCACTCTACGTTCTCCGGCCTCCTCGCCCCTTCCGGGAGCCCTGGCTCCAGAGGCTTCCCTGCTGCTCTCACTGCCTGCATAGCCCCAGACTGGCTGATGTGTTCCTGTTCTTCAGCCAGAAGCGAGCCTCGAGGTCGAGGGCCAGGACTCCTGCGTCCAGCAGAGCCTCCCAGCACAGGCCATGGGACAGAGGTGTCCTGGAGGGTGGGGTCCAACTGGGAGAGACCCCTTTGCCCAAGGCTCCTGTCCTGAAATGCCTGTCTTCTGACTGGATGTTCCTGCTGCCCCCAGATCATCCCTTCCCTCCACCTGATGTTGAACCAGCGGTCTCTGTGTTTGGAGCGGAGATGGTCGCCCCCATCCATCTCCTGGTCCACGCCCATCCCCAAGCCCATGTCCACTGCCCGGGCACACGTCTGTCCTGGGCCACACTCCTGTTCCAGATGTGTCTGTGTCCCAGGTCACAAACCTCTCCTCAAAGTGCGCCCCCACCCTGCCCCAGTTTTTTTTTTTTTTTTTTTTTTTTTTTTTGCTGCAGCTGTTCTGGTGTGTCAGGTAGAATGGAAATCATTGTACTGTAAAAAACCCATCACCCTGTGCCCCCACCAGGCTCCACTGCCTCCCCTGGGCACACCTTCCTCCCCACTCCCAGAGAGGGCCCTGTCCCTGTCTGCAGCCTGCAGCTCGACACATCAGCCCCAGGCTGAGCATCCTGGTTGACCAAGCCCTCAGGCAAATGGGTCAGGCAGGGCTCCTGTGGCCCATTTCACAGGAGGAAGCTGAGGCTGTGGGTGGAGAGTGATGTACCCTGGGGCCCTCTCCACCGCCCAGCTGGTCCAGGGCAAAGCCCTTGCCCTTGGCCCATACCCAGTCTCTCCCTCTGTGCTGCCCCCCACTGCCTTCTGCACACGCCACAGTCGGCAGGAGGAGGGGGCCGCTAGGGTTGGGGCTGAGGCTGGGAGAGGCTAGCACAGACACTGCAGGTGGGCTGCCTGTAGTCTAGGCTTGTAGGGGCCCTGGCAAGGGGGGGTCTTGAGCCTTGAACCCAAAGACCCTCACCCTCCACTGGGGACAAACACATTTTGTATTTCACTCTTGAGATATGCTGGCATTCCAGGCCACCTTGGAAAGGCCCGGAGAGGGCACGTCACATGCCCGAGTTCACACAGCATGTCCGAGCGGAGGAGTGTGGCAGGCTGGGTATTCCGGCCACGCCAGGACGTGCCTCCCCCAGGCGTCCTCGGCCCCTGGGACCATCAGGTTCAGGCTTCTCCCCAGCCCCCTCCCTGGCCAGGCCAGCAAGGGCTCCTACAGATAGCATGTGGCTCGTGTCCTGTATCTTTGTGCACACTCCAAGTGAACATGCAGACACATGCCCCAGCTCTGGACCCCCCACCCCAGTGCTAAGCTTGCCTCCATGCCTGCCACCCCGCCTCTGCCTCCCCTCCCAAGCCTCAACCGCTCCCCCCCACCCCCAACCAGCCCAGGCTCCTTGGGGTGTGGCCTAGTCCTGCCCACCCCAGCCGCTCCGTGTACACTAGCAATTAAAGTGGGTTTGTTTCTAAGCTGTGTGCATGACTTCGTCTGCTGTCTGTATGTCCACCAGCAGGCCAGCTCTTCCCACCCAAAACTGGCCTGCCTCCTCCCTCTTGCCCCTCCCCACGCCCTCACCCTGCTACTGCAGGGGCCGTTGTGTGTCTCAGTGCATGGGTGCAGGTAGGCGCGGGCAGGACCTCGAGGGTGCTGGGGCCTGAGCGGCCTGTGCTGACCAGATCACATCACATCACACAGGAGGGGCGGCATGGTGGTCAGTCCCCTGGGGGAGCCCCCTGCCCACACTCCACATGATTCCTGTGCCCCTAGGGTCTCTGGAGACATGGTTGGGTGTCTCCAGCATCAAGCAGGAAGTAGTCAAAGATGCTAGCAGGCAGTCCTCCATGCTCAGGATGGGCCCGCAGCTCGGGGCTGCCAAGTGCCGCCAGGAAGCAGCTTTAGATGGTCGAGCCCAGAGCCCGGGGCATGGCTGGTGCTGTGTGTGCTTGACATGCGCACGGCTTTCTAGAAGGTTCTCAGTAAGCACTGGACAACTCTCCTGTGCCGAGAGCCAGGCAACAGGATAGGGCAGGGGTGAGGGGCTGTCTGGGGGTAGAAGCAAAGGGTGCTGCCCTCTGGGCGGCAGGATTAGTCGAGGGGCAGGAGATGCTGTCTGCAAACAGAGTGGGCTGAGCCCACTGTCCGTCCCCGACCCCCTCCGGAGCAGAAGGAAGAGAAGCAAAGGGTGCTGCCCTCTGGGCGGCAGGATTAGTCGAGGGGCAGGAGACTCTGTCTGCAAACAGAGTGGGCTGAGCCCACTGTCCGTCCCCGACCCCCTCCGGAGCAGAAGGAAGAGATGGGTGCAGCCCAGCACCTCACATCTCGGGCCACCCTCCCCCCCAACCCAGCTCCGCAGGGTGCGTGGCCGTGGTTGCTCCGCCGCCATGGGTGAGTCAGGCTGGCACGAGCTGGCACGGCCGCTTCTCGGCTGTGTTCCCCGTGTGGGTGAGGAGAAGGGCTTTGCATCTGAGAGGCGGGGGATCCTGGCTTCACTAGGCAGATGCTGCTGGCCACGATTCAGTAGCAAGAAAGAGCATGCATCTGGGGAGCCGGGGCTGGGGGGGCTCTGCCAGGACTCTGGCTGTCTGGGAGCCCTTCATGCCCTTTATCGTCCGGCCACCGGAGGCCTGCGTGGACAGCAGGGTGGCCTGCTGCTTTCTGGGCCCTGTTTGTGAGCTTGGCCTTGGAGGTCAGCAGTCCCGGTCAACACCAGGAATTGCACAAGGCCCCCCCACCCCCACACTCCCCCTCCACACGGGACCCCATGCCACCCCCACCCCAACTCCTCATCTGTAAATGGGTGACAAAAGCCTCTTTGTGCCTGACGACCAACTGATCCACTCAGCCAGAGGCTGAATAAAGACCTGGCCAGCTGTTGCTGTGACTCGGATGGTGGTGGGCACGGCAGGCAGCTGGGACAGACCACACACCAACGGCCCATCAGCCCTGTCTCCCTCCGCCCGCAGGAATTAATATTCCTGCTACACAGCCCCCGCGTGTCGAGCGTACTAAGCAGAACACACGTGCTCCCACCCTCCCTCCCGCTGCTGCCTCCCACTCTCCCCACACCTCCTCTCCTTTGCCTGGGTCGGAGGGAGGGCCCGCCGAGGCTCTTGGGAAATTCCCCTTCAGGGTGGGACCACACTGGGATGAACCCAAGAGAGCCGGCTCCTGGGCCCCGCTCCTGGGGAAGGGAGCCTTGGGAATCGGCCCTCAGAGACTTCCTCACTGTGAACTCTCAGCGCCTGTTCTGTTCCGCCTCCCTGAACCTGTCACTTACTCAAAAGGAAAACTGGAGTCTGCGTCATGGCTTGGTGGGGGCTGGTGGGAGGCCTGCCAGGGCCTCTGCAGCAAAGGCTGCTGGGACCAGGGGGAGGGGACTGACAACCAGGGCTTTGAAATACTCTGCACCCCCAAAAGGGTCATTCCAGGTTGACGCCTTGCCGATAATTTGCTGTCCTACCTGCAATGGTCTCGAATCCGGATCTGCGCTGGAGCCACATTCCCCAGAGGATTCCTCTATGGAAATGCAGGGGGCGTTTTCTTCGGGTTTGGCGTATCTGGGTGGGAGTGCGAATTTTCATCGCGGAGGGGGGGGGGGGCGTCTAGTGAACCGAAATGAACTGGTTTGAAGCCCTGACAGGAGCTGGCCTCGGCGAAGGCCAAGGTCTGGCTCTGTAAGCGCCCTGCTGTTCTCTCACCTGCACCCTCCTGTTGGTCCTTGGGAAGCAAAGGGTGAGGGAGGCCTTTCTCAGGCAAGGATGCTGACAGACAGGCACCTGCACAGCTCCAAAGTGGCAGCCGGGCTAAAATCCACGCCCGTTTTCTCTGCAGGACCCTCACTGCCGGGCTGTCTGAAGGGTTGCTCTCTGCAGGGGCCGCCTGGTGGGTCAGAGTGCAACGTGTGAACAGGGTCCACCCACAGCAAGCCGACAGAAGTCACAGCAGCTCTGTGCTCCACCTGGCTTTCAATGGCTCCTTTCTCAGAAGTTTAATCAGCAGACCTGTCTTCCCAGATGCCTCTGGGTGCACTGGAACCTGTAGCCCTTTGACAAACATCTGGACATGCGTGTGTGCGTTCACCATTCCCACTGCCTGAGAACCCCCAAAGCGAAAAGCTCAAGTTCAACTGCCACTGTGGTCTCCAGTTCCTAGAGACCCCACAAGACATGGCAGAACAGCCCCTGTAGGTTTCCAAGACAGTATGTACCTCTTCAGGGAAAGCCTCATTTTTCTCCCAAGGAGCGGCTGTTGGTTTCAAACTGCTGACCTGCTGGTGAGCAGCCTAACTTGTAGCCCCTAGACCGCTGGGACTCTTTTAAGAGAGCGCAGCCCGGCATATTTCACGGCGTGTGGAATGCCCTTAATAGAAGAGGAAGCCGCTGTTGGGACAGGAGAACTAGACTTAGGCAGTCTTCATGGGGACATAGGAGAGGCAAGGGCCAGATGCGGCTCCACCTGTCCTCCGGGCAGCCAGGTCTCCGCCAGCTTTACAGACCTCCATCTGTAGAGCTGGTCTCCTTCTGCAAGATTGTAGCTGGCCGCCAGCATGTGGAGGAGGATGGACACCCGCCGTCCAGAGGGCCCGGGACCACATCCCTTCTGCTCAGTTTGCACGATGAGGGCCGTGCCTGTGTCTGTCGTTGACAAGAAGGGCTAGGAGGGTGGTCCCTTGCCCATGGGTCCCCGTCCAGGGACAGCTCCTCTCTGTACCAAAAAGGGGGTCCTGAGTTTCTTGGCTTCCGGGCACCACATGCAACCTGTTCTTCAAGGAAACACAGTTCCATAGACATCATCCCAAAGCAAATCTAGCCTCTGGCTGCTTTACGTGGACCCTGCAGGGTCTGGTTTTCCCCTGCTCCTGGCTGAAAACTTGGAGCGTTCCGTGACTTTGTTTGTTTGCTTTGAAACCTCTCTCAGAACATCGGAACCCCTGCACAAGAGGGCCTCGAAAAAACCACCGTCTTTTCATCTGTTTTTTCACAAACTCCCGAAAGTCTCCTCGTGGGCACGCTAAGAAGCCCTGGTGGCAGGCAGGTTACCAGTTGGGCTGCGAACAGAAGGTCAGCAGTTCAAAGCCACCAGCCGCTCCTTGGGAGAAGCATGAGGCTCTGCTCCTGTAAGCATTACAGTCTCGGGACCACGGGGCAGCTCTGCGCTGTCCTACAGGTTCTGTGAGGGGAAATTGGTTGGACGGATGTGGCGGTCATGTGCTTATATTAATTTTACGATTGAAATGTAGGGGTGGAGTCTAGCCTGTTCATCTGGAGATAGCCACTGAGTAGTCAATGAAGCCTCTATGTGGGCATGGCTTTCTGCTGAGGCTTCTGGGAAATCTCGCGTTATTTCCTTCATGAAGATGAGATGCTATCATACCTAGTGGTTGGGAATTAGTCTCAGAGACTATGAATCACGGACAAGACAAGATGGCAGCATCCGAGAAGCTGGAGGAGCCAGGGGAGAGACCACACGGCTTGGCCCTGGTGGAGCCAGACCTCTGAAGCTGGGATGGCCACATGGAGACCTCTGCCAGCGATGAGTTGTTTCTGCTGTTGATGGACCCTGAACCCTGGAAGCGAGGGACCATGTGGAGACCCCTGCCAGTACTGGGATTCTGCACCCACTGACTTGTGACTTCGTGAGTCGGAAGGAGACTTTATAGACTGATTTTGGGCATATGGGTTAATATCGGACTTATGACTTTGAACTGGACTGGGCTCAATGTCCTGTTTCTCTTGTATATAAACCTTTTCTTTATATCTATATGCATGTCTATGAAATTTGTTCCTCTAGTTTATCCGGACTAACACAACGGATAATGAGCTTAATGAGTTGGGTGGGTTTGGTTTATTTGGCTTTGCCCATGTGAGGATCGTTCAGAGCTGCTCCCTCCTTCCTCCAGATGGGTGTCCCGTTCCATGCCCCTTCCCCCCCACACACACACTCCACCCACAGCAGGGTTGGGCTTTTGTGATTTCCTGAGGTTTCCTTTGCCTGGGAGCCAGTGTCCTGTCACCAGGGCTTTCTTCTCCGCTGAACTCTGTGTAGCAATGTTGGCGTTGCACCTGCAGAGTAGAGGTGGGTGCCTGGAGGTACAAGGATTCTACGGAGGAGCCAGCAGCAGCCTCTAAAGCAACAGTTCTTTGCCTGTGGGTCACGGCCCCTCTGGGGGTTGAGCGACCCTTTCACAGGGGTCGCCTAAGACCCTCGAAAGACACATAACTATTCCACAATACATAATCGTATTTTGCTCTGTGATCAACCACGATGCTTTCACCATGCTTCCTGGTGTTCAGTTGGTAGCAATGGAAAGACATCCTGACTATCAGATCTTTACATGATGATTCATCCCAGCAGCCAAATGACAGTGATGAAGTAGCAATGCAAATAATGTTATGGTTGGGGGGGGGGGGTCACCATCACAGGAGGACCTGTATGAAAGGGTCGTGGCAGGAGGATGGTTGAGGACCGCTGCTCGAGACATTGTGTCCTACACGGTGCAAGATGCCTGAGAGTGGGAAGACTTAGCTCTCCATCATGTCTCCCAGGTTTCTCTCCCCCAGGTCTTGGAGGTGAGCGTGGAGGGAGCAGTGGCCAGGAGAACTAGGGTACAAGGCTCTCTCGAGCCTTCTGGGAAGATAGGCCTGGCGTTGGGAGATGGGCTGAGGCTGATAGCATTAGACTCTTTGGGGCCATTGTATAGTTTCTGCAGAGACCATCCTGACCCACCAGGAACCTCCCGTCTGATCTGGTATGGCGCTGGGCATCTCTGTTTAGCTTGGCTGTTTCAGTCCCTCTGCAGCCCCTGGGGATCCTCGGACACCTCCAGAGTCTCTCTGTTAGATCTCGGTGTGAGTCCGGGCAGACTAGAGAAACAGATCCAGGGAGAGTCATATGTGTGTAAGAGAGAACTTTATATAGAAGAACTGGGGTGAGAGGGACAGACACAGTGACTGCCCCAGGGCTCAAACATCAGAGCTATTGTGGGAATGGGGAAGGTCCGAGGGGTATTCATCCTGATGTCACATATGAAGGGGTACCCCCAAAACAAAACAGATCCCCCCCTCACCCAAAGCTATGTATTTACATCATTTTTACACAAACAACCTTGTCGCCTTCAAAGGGCTCTTCATTACATTCAATACATTGGTCAAATCTGTGATTCCATTCTTAGAAACATTTTTCAAACGCATCTGTTTGGATGGCTGACAGCACCGGTCTCCTTTACTCCTTCACCTCTTCTCCATCTTTGAATCGATGTCCTTCCGTGTCCCTCTGCATTCGCGGAAACAGCAAGAAGTCCCGCGGTGACTTCATGAGCAGGTGCATTATCGTGGTGGCAAAACAAGTCCCCCCGTCCGCCACAAATCAGGATTTTTTAAAAAATCATTTCATTAGGGGCTTGTACAACTTTTATAACAATCTATACACTCATCCGTGTGTCAAGCCCATTAATCAGGCTTCTTTTGTCACACACTGTTACACTGTCTTTTCAGAACCTCAAAATAAAAATGCTTGATTACGAGTCTGACCTGTTGGAGCAAACTCCCGATGGGCTACGAGTCCACGTCTTCCTTCACCTGTTTAGGAAGTAGACGGACATCTAGAACAAGGTTTGTCATCAACAGACATTTCACCTTCTCTGAAACGAGAAAACCGCTGGTACACTTGCGTCGTCCCCATAGCACTGTCCTTGTAAGCTGTGGTCAACACCACAACACTTTCTGTGGGGTCTTTCCCAAGCAGGAAGCAAACTCTCATGGCCGCTGGCTGAGGTTCGAGTGAAATTGCTTTTACCAAATTAAAAAAAATTACTGTGCCCTCATAAGGTCAGTGTGAGTCAGAAATGCCTTGATGACACCCTACACCGACGACAACAACCATGTGTTGCAGTTGATCTCTGACACCAGAAATCGAATCCTGAGTGACTGGTAGCAGATTGGGCTGGCCAGTCCTACGTTCAATAAGAGACTGGCTGCAGGTAAATGGTAATGATCAAAATGTGAAGCGTCTGATAGAAATTTCTGTTCAGCAGCGGTTGCCCCTGCTTTTCTTGCAGACGTGATTGGCGCTGCGGCTGGCATAGATGACAAGGTCAGCATTTCCTAACCTCCCGCAGGAGAAAGATCAGATTTCCAGTCCCATGAGCAGTTACCATCCTGGAAACCCATGGGGGTGAGTCTCCCTAGACCTGTAGGGTCGCTGGAGTCGGAATCGACTGGCTGGCAATGAGTTTGTTCTTCTCTACGGTCAGCTGCTTTGAAACACCAGCACCGGGAGATGTAGCCGCAACCTGAACTTGCCTTTAAGTTCCTGACTCAGGCGTGAGTTGGCATTCAGGATTATCTTTCAGACGGCTATTCGGGAACATGTAAGGTGGTTGGGCTGCTCTAGATGGGTGACTGGTGCATTGGGAGACTCAGGAGGAAATAGAAGGTAGAGGGGATAAATTTTATCCTCACAGATTGGCTACCTTTGTGATCATAATTGTGCTAGTCTGGGTAGACTAGAGAAACACATTCATAGACATGCATATGGATATAAGGGAAAGGTTTATCTACAAGAGGAATGAACATTGAGAAGGCATGCCAACCCAGTCCAGTTCAAAGTCATAAGTCCTATATTAGCCCCTATGTCCGATACCAGTCTAAAAAGTTTCTTTCTGACTCATGAAGTCACAGGCCATTGGGTGCAGAGTCCTGGCACTGGCAGGGGTCTCCACATGGCTCCTTGCTTCCAGGGCTCAGGGTCCATCAACAGCGTCCAGGAGTGGTAGAGGCAACTCAGTGCTGGCAGGGTTCTCCACGTGGTTTCTCCAGCTTCAGAGGTCTGGTTCCATCAGGGTAAGGCTGTGTGGCTTCTCCTTTGGCTCCTCCAGCTCCTCAGACACTGCCATCTTGTCTTGCCCATAGTTGGTCATCTCTGAGACTGACTCCCAACAACTGGGGAGATAGCTTCTCATCTCCATGAGGGAAATATCGTGAGAAGTCTCAGGAGAAAGCCATGCCCACACAGAGGCCTCATTGGCTACTCAATGGCAATCTCCAGACGAACAGGCTAGACTCCACCCAGACATCTCAATCAGGAAACTGACATCTCGAATACATGACCGCCACATAATGGTGCAGTGGGTTGTGCTGGGTCACCCAGGGCAAGGTCAGCAGTTTGAAACCACTAGCCAGCCCTTGGGAGAAAGAGGAGGCTTCCTGTTACAGAGCTCCCATCTCAGAAACCTGCGGGGGAGTTCTCCTCTGTCCTGGAGGGTCCCTCTGCGTTGGAATTGACTTGGTGGTAGCGAGAGAGAAGGCTTAAGGTCTTTTTAAAAGCAACAGAGTCTGATTTTAAACACACACAATAGGACTCGGGAACAGCATCTCCTCGAGAGTGTACTCGAAGGACGCGGACGGTGCCCAGCTTTCACTAAACTCATTTGCTGCTGTGGCATGACTGGGGACAAACGAGGTGGTGTGTCTGGAGGCCGCTGTGCTTGCTAAGGCAGAGGGTCGGGGAAGAAGAGGACGTCCCTGGATGAGACGGGCTGGCAGCACAACGGGCTGCAGCTCAGCAGGGATGAGGATGGTGCAGGACAGGGCAGTGCTGCTTTCTGTTGAGTCTCCGATTGCTCCGAGCCAAGGCTGACTCCACACCCCTAACAACGGAAACAACAAACGGCGAGGGAATGTATTTCCCTTAAAACCTTGCCAGGTCTGGGACTCGGCAGCACCGCTTTGCTATTCCAGGTCTTACAAGTTTTCTTTGAGTGTCCAGATTCAGGGGGAGAGTCTTTCCGACCTAGTCGCTGCCAGTAATCCTTGTAGCTGCCTCACCTCCATCGTTTGCCTTCTTTACTTCCCTGTGTGTTCTCTTTGTCTCCCTCTACCTTGTCCTCCTTGTCACTCAGTGAGGAAGACAATGAGCTCCTTCTTGTGTTGGTCTGACTTGACTAGAGAAACAAAACCAGAAACACACAGAGAGAGGTATAAGAGAGAGTTTTATATCGAAGAGTAATTGTACATTAAGAAAACATCCCAACCCGGTCCAGATCAAGTCCATATGTCTGATAGCAATCTATACATTTTTCTTCAGACTCACACTACACATGCAATGACACCGAATGCAGGAAGATCACGGGCCAGTGCGTGGGAAGTCTTGTGGACCCAGTGGCGGTGGAAGCATCTTAGCACTGGCAGGGGTCTCCACGTGGCTCTTTGAGCTCCAGGACTCCAGCCTACCTCCATGTGTCTTGTCAGTTGGAGTGTTTCCCAGGGAGTGTTTGAGTGTCCTGACTCCAGTGAGCTGTCTATCTCCTTAATGCCTCCAAACGAGACTATCGAGTGACCTGATTGACAAGCTAGACACCACCCCTTCACTATTAAGTCTCAAATTGACAACAGATTATGTAACGATCACACTTCTCCTCTGAGGTTATTGATGAAGACTCCCAGCCACTCCATGCACTCGTTCCAGAGCATTCTCGACCCTCTGGCCTTTCAAAAGCTCATTACTGGAAACTCCTTCCATGTCATCTCTGTGTAGATTTGAACAGCCAACCTTTCGGTCAGTAGGCCAGTGCTTAGCTGTTTATGCTATCTAGGGACTGCCCTACAGGGGTAAGAACTAATGACTATAACAAAGAAAACTTCTTTTCCAAACAGAGTCATATTTAACAGGTATAAGGGATAGGCATACATGTCTTGGGGGGACGATTCATAGCAGTGATGGAGTTGAAAACCACACCAGTAGTTTCTGTACTTCTATTTCCATAGTTTGTTCACTGAAGATTTTTTTGGGCATTCATTTAAAAATACATTGTGCTACACTGTCACGTCACTTAATTGCTGTGTGGTTGCAATCCACCTGAGCCTCCTTACATTTTTGCCTCATCCTCATTTGGGCCCTGGCCTCAAAGTATGAGCTGATTCCCGGTTTTATCGTTAATTGAATTATGTCACCAAAATAAGTTGTGTTTGAGTCAGAACCAGTTTGAACCAGTTCATTGTGGTTCTGCCAAAATGAATTTGCATTTCTGCCCCAAGTTTATCGAACCCTAACCTGCAATTTAACAAGATCTCCAGGTGACTCTTACAGATTCCCCAAGAAAGTAATAACTACATATGCATATACGCACAACACACACAGTACCTGTATCTGTCCCTACACTGGGTGAATCTCCTGCACAAGGTCTTTTTGAGGTGGTGAAAAGCACTTTGAAAACAAAAGTGTCCCTCATCCAGCCACGGTTTTTCAATGGCCTCATTTGCATTTGAGAGTTGGCCATTCAGTAAGGATGACTAGGAATGGCTACCTCTGAATAGTGGAGCTGGTGAAGAACACTGAAAGCATCATGCACGGATTTCCAAAAGGAAAAACAGATCTATCTTAGAAAAAGAATAGCCAGAATGCTTCCTAGAAGCAAGAAAAGTAAGATTTCATGTCACATACTCTGGAAATGACTTTAGGAGAGCTCAGTTCCTAGAGAAGATGGAGGGGCAGTGAGAAAGAGGAAGCCCCTCCTGGAGATGGACTGATACAGTGGCTACAACAATGGGCTTGTGCCTCCTGGTGCACATGAGGCAGTGTTTCATTCTGTTATACAAAGTATCACTATGAATTGGAAGCAATTATCTAACAAAAATACGTCTGTGGCTATGCATAGTGTGTGTGTGTGTGTGTTAGGGTTCTCTAGAGAAACAAAACTAGGACACTAATAATTATATATATGTATATATGTTTAACATAAAAAAAAAGAAACAGTTAATTAATCTATAAAGCAATACGAATGGCTCAGTGCAACTCACTTTTGAAGTCCTTTAAGTCTTAAGGGTCACTGGATAGTCCTTTGTGGGGCAAGTCAGGCTACCCGGCTACAGACAGGTCCCCACCAGTCAGCCAGATGACAGGGTCCGACAGTGCCCAGCTCAAGAGACGCATATTCCAGGACCATGGTGAAGCAGGCCTTGAAGGAACCTCAACTCACAGAGCTACAGTCGCACGGTAGCGTAGCTTGCAAATGGAGGCACAGAACAAGCAAGGCAGCCAGCCGCACACTGGCCCGAAGATCCGAGAGCGAAAGAGAGAAAGGCGAGGCTCACCAACCCATTTAGATCTCTGCCCTTCAATTACTCTCACATGTGTTCACTGGCCGTGTTGGCACAATAAGCCTGTCTATCCGTGTGTGTGTGTGTGTGCTGTTCTCTGGTGCCACGGGTCAGATTGCACCCGTAGCAACTACGCACGACAGAAGGAAACACTGTGTGGCTCTGTGCCATTCTTACAATTATTCCTAAGTCCCAGCTAATTGTCGCAGCCACGGTGTCCATGCATCTCATTGAAGGCCTTTCTCTTTTTTGCTGCTCTCTGCTTTACTAGGTATGGTGTCATTCTCCAGGGACTGGTCCCTCCTGACAGCCTGTCCAAAGTAATAAAATCAAATCTTGCCATCCTTTGCCTCAAAGGAGCACTTTGGCTTAACTTCTTTCAAGACAGACCTGTTTGTCCTTTTAGCCGTCTTTGGTACTTTTTTTTGGCGGGGGGGGGGGGGGTATCACTGCTCTCCGGTGGTGGGAGTAGAAGGCCCAGCCCCACTGCTGGAATTGAACCTCCGTCCCAGTGGGCTGCAGCCCCGCGCACAACCACTACGCCACCGGGGCCCAGCCCTGGTACTTTTAATATTCTTCTCCAGCACCACAATTCAAATGCCTCCTTTCTTCTGCTGTTTCCCTTATTCAGTGTCCAACTTTCACAGGTACATGAGGCCTTGAAGAACACCATGGCCTGGGTCAGGCCCGCCTTAGTCCTCAAAGTAGCATCCTTACACACCAATCCTCTAAAGAGGTCTCGTGCAGCAGATGTACCTGATGCAAGGCATCTTTCGAACTCTTCACTGCTGCTTCCAAGAGCATTGTCGGTGCATTCAAGAAAGATGAAATCCTTGACAACTTCTGCCCTTTCTCCATGTATCATGATGTCACCTACTGGTCCAGGTGTGAGGATTTGGGCCTTGTTGGCATTGAGTTGCAATCCGCACTGAAGGCTGCAATCCTTAATCTTCATCAGCAAGTGCTTTAAGTCCTCTGCACTTTCAGCAAGCCAGGTTGTGTCAGTCTGCATATTTCAACTTGCTAAAACCCTTCCTTCTATCCTGATGTCACATTCTTCTTCATATAATCCAGCTTCTCTGAGGATTTGCTCAGCACGCAGCTTGAACCATGACGGATGGTGAGGGGACACAACCCTGTTGCACAACACACCTTTCCTGACTTTAAACCATGCAGCATTCTCTTGCTCTGTTCGAACAACTGCCTCTTGATCCACGTCCAAGTTCCTCACGAGCATAATGAAGTGTCCTGGAATTCCCATTCTTCTCAGGGTTAGCCATGTTTTATTATGGTCCGCATAATTGAATGTCTTTGTGTAGTCAATAAGACACAAGCAAACATCTTTCTGGTACTCCATGCTTTGAGTCAAGATCCATTAGCATTAGCACTGATTAGCACACATTAGCACTGATATTACTGTTATATATATACTGCCATCAGGTCCATTCTTATTCACAGCAACCCTACAGGACAGTGTTGGGTTGCCCCTGTGGGTTTCCAAGCGTATAAATCTTTGCGAGAGGGCTGAGCCCCGGTGGCGTAGTGGTTGTGCGCGGGACTGCAGCCCACTAGGATGGAGGTTCAATTCCAGCTCACAGGAGCAAAGGCTGGGCCTCCTACTCCCACCACCAGAGGGCAGTGATTGCCTAAATTTTTTTTTTAAATCTTTGCAAGAGTACAAACCCTGATCTTCCTCCTGAGGAGGGCTGGTGATTTGAACTGCTGGCCTTGTGGTTAGCAGCCCCATGTGGGCTCTAGAAAAGAATCACCTAGATTCTCTCTCTCGAAAAGAATCACCTGGCACTCTTGTTAAAATGTACATGCGGGTTCAGTACAGCTGGACCCGCACGGAAAGTCAAATTCTTCGCAGGGTTTGAACCGAACCCCTGGTTCTAATCCCAACCCATGTGGATGCGATCCATTTGGGAACGGGACTGACTTTGCCGGTGAATGAGGCCCTGTCGGTTGTAGGGTACGTTCCAGACCGGATCGCTTTTGAAATATAAAAAGAGCAGCTTTGGCCAGGGTCATGGTGACAGAGAGAAGCCGAAGACTCCAGGAAGAAAGCTAGAGACTTGGAGACAAACACTTGCTGCCAGTGCCCTGGACTCGGACTTGCAGTCTCCTGAAGGGTGAGCGAACCAAGTCCTCTCGGACGGAGCCCGGGGTCTCCTCATAGGCTCAAAGACAGGGCTCTTGCTGCTCCGTGGGTCTGCAGCGCCCCTGGGAGGCGCCGCTCAGGAGACGCCATGAGTGGGAACAACAGTCGCCAGGACCGCTGACCAGGAGAGCGAGAAGCAATGGTCCCACCCAGTGTGCAAAGAAACGGGGGTGACACGGTGCCTGCTGGGAGCTCAGAGACCTCGAATGCCTTCCGGCTACAGGAACTTTCCCTTTGTGCTGGCCGCCTTGACATGTCCAGCCAAACACACATGCATGCACCTGCATTTACAGAGCATACAAAGACATGGACACACACACACACACAGCATGCACACAAGCATCCCTTGCAGGAACGCTCTTACACCCACACACACACACACACACACACACACACACACACACACCTCTCCTTGTTCCAAGTGTGCTTCCTCCAAACACCTTTCTGGTCACGTCTCTCTCTCAGGCTGGTTTAGATCTATATCACCTCCCCGAAGAAGCCTCCCTGACTTTCTCCTCCCTCCCCTCCTCCACTTCGCCATCCTCTTCCTCCTCAGCTCTCCTTGATATCATTCCTCACCACCTGACTTCTTATAACTTCTCATTGTGCTTCCTGCACCTCTCCTCCACTCGCTTGTCGGCGGCAGGAGACTAGAGCAGGCAGCCTTCCAACACAGACAACAGGGTGCCCGGCACATAGTGGGTCTGCTAATGGATGGAGAAAGAGAGAGGATGATCCCACACCCCCCACAGATGCCGCTGGCTGTGTGTGTGGCCCTGGTCGGCAGGGGCAGGAGAGGAGGCTGGTCGAGAGGAGGCATCCAGTGGGAACTGAAGATGGGTGGCAGCAGAGACCCGCCGACCTGCCTGGGCACTGATCAGCAGAGACACATCTGTGGGGGTGGCACTGAGTGGGGAGTCACGGATGATGCTCAGACTGGCTGTTTGGGTGGCTTTGGTGCCTGTTACCAACATGGGGGTGGGTGAGAGAACTTGGAAAGTCCTGGGCAGTGGAGAGTCAGAGGGGGAGAAGGGGTGAGTGTCAAAGTCAGTATCTAGGTCCTGGTGCATAATAAGTAGCATGTTTTGGACCTGTGTGGCTTGTCAGCCTTAGAGATAAGACACACACAGCAGCAGCAGCCGCCAAAAGCTAAACCACAGTTTTCTTAAAGTGGGTCCCTCCCTTGAGAGCTGAGAAAGGATATTGTCTAGGGGGACACTGCTGGTTTCTAACTGACACTTTCTACAGATCAGCCAATGGTCGAGCGACTTTCTAATTGGTTGTTCAATTAGTCCTGGAGTCACTTAGTTGTATCTCAGCTCCAGCCCAGGGCCCAGTCTTGTGCCAGGATGTCCACCAGGTGAAGGTGTTTAGCAAGCCAGTTCTCAGAGCCCTTTGTCCATTTGCTTAGCCAGCAGGGCAGAAGCCCCTGTTGTGTCCCTGATAGTGAACTTGGGTCCTGTGGAGCATGAGGTGCCCACGGAGCTCTTCAGGGCAGCTGTGGGGTGAGAGTCTGAATCCTGGGATGGAAGTGTGGACTGGAGTTGTGGGACTGGGCAAGTAAAAGTCCACCCAGAAGAAGATCTGTGACCAGGAGCTCTGGGTAGGAAAAGGTGGATGCAAAGGAGAAAGAGAAGGTGGGAGGAAAGGTCAGAAGAAAATCAGGAGAGTTTGGGGTCACAGAAGACCAGGGAATGGGAAGATTCCAGAAGGACCCAACGGTCTTTAGAGTCCAGAACTGCCAAGACTGGGCTGAAGAGTATCCACCAGACTTGGCCTGGGCAGGAGTCACATGGAGGTTATCAGGGACGAGAGCCAAGTTCCTGCCTGGACTGAGGACAGAGGACAGGTCTCACTGCAGTTCACTGAGGGCAGGGACTCCGGGGCAGGGCATAGCTGCTGTCTGAGCATGTTGGATGTCCTGTAACTCGCTGTTTCAAAGGACTATTTTTTATTCCATTCATTTTAAAGCTGTTTTCATTCCGTTTTTAAAGTGAAGGGAAATACACGTGGGTTAACCCTCCGGTGAATCCCCTCTGGCCATGGACCAGGGATGTGATAGTTTTGCTCTCTTGCAGAATGCTCTGCAAAGCTACCGTTGCAGAGGCAGTGAGGTTAACCTTTCACCTTATCATTCGATCTCCCTTTTCATCCATTCTAAGTTTATTCTAGTTTTTCATATTTTCTGCTTTTTAAAAAAAATAAGTTTTCTCTCTCTCTCTCTCTCTCGTTGTTCTTGCCATGTTTTTCTGTAGGTGAAATCCAGGCTAGGCAACTCTATCGAGTCAGTAGCTGGATTATCGGTCTCTGGCAGGGGAGGTTGGGGGGTGTGGGGGTGGGGAGGCTGTGAACACTGAGTATAAGGATGAAGAGCCTGTTCTACAACGGATCATGGTCACACGGCTGTACAGCGCTTCCTGATGTGACTGGACTACGGAACTGTATGATCTGTGAATTATATGCCGATAAAACTGCTAATGAGAAGAAAGATGAGACGTTGGGCAAGCCCAGGAGGGTGGTGGTGCGGGAGAGAAGGCAGGGCACATGGAGGCCAGGTGGGGTTGTGGGGAGGCTGGGTGCCCCCATGCAGGTTGTGAGATCCCTGAGAGAGGCAAAAAGGGTTCAAGGCAGAAGCCTTTGTCCTGCCTTTCCAAGCACCGGGCTTCCCAGAGGGAGCTGCCTGCTGGGAAAGAAGCCCCGCACCCCCTCCCCGCCCCCGCAGCACATTCTCCGCCAGCCAACGCTTTCACAAGAAACTAAACCTGAAACTGAAAGGTCGGGGTCAAGTTCCTCCACATGGAGGAAGGGGCAGTGGGTGGCAGCACGCTGCCGTCCAGGCGCGGTGGGGGGAGAACTCACGGAGACAAGGGGAAGTGGAAAGACCACGTGGCATTTGGTGTTCGTTACTCAAGCCCTCTCTCTGCCCAGCCCCGGGCTGGGGCTGGATGCTAGAGCCCGATGAATAAGGTTCCTGGGGAGGCTGGGGGGTGGGCGTGTGTGGGGGTCCCACGGGTGCCGGGACTCGGAGCTATTGCTAACCTGGGTGAGAAAGGAGGAGGTGGTCCACACTCGCTGCCTCCTCAGGATCCATTGCACCTTCTCAGGAAGAACTTGCTGGAGGTGGGGACCTTATGCTTCTGCTCAATATACATGTCATTATTCCGCATGGAAAAATGCCTTGCTCCTGGCGTGCCGTCAGCGTTCAGTGCAGATGAGGCCTTCAGCTGCGACTGTTAATCATTTTCCTACGGTTATAAGTTGAACTCCACCCAACTCCCCCAACCCCTCTCTGATACTTTCCTTTGCTGGGAGCCCTTTAGTGCAGTGGCAGAGCCAGAGGTAAAATGAGAGAGTTTGGCAGATCCCGTGATTTTATTCGCCAATAAAATCGGCCAACCAACCAGCCAACCGACCCACCCACCCACCAAATTCAGCCAACTAAACAATGAACCAACGCCAGGCCCCAACTCATGGCGCTCCCTTGAGGTGCAGGGTAGAACTGTCTTCTACGGGTTTTCGTGGCTATGACTTTGGGGGATGCAGACTGCCAGGCGTTTCTTCCGAGGCACCCTGGGTGTTAGACTCTCCAACCTTGCGGTTAGTGGCCGAGTGTGGTTAGTGTGCCTCCCAGGGCTGGGTGCTGGAGACAGATGAATCCACCCTACAGTGGGTGCTGAGGTGTTAAGCTCTGATGTGGACCGAGCAGCTGCTAAGGTGAATTGTTCGAGGCCCTGTCCCTGAACTCACGGGATCCCAGCCAGTGCCATGCTCCACTCCCCATGCCCGCCTTTCCAGTGACATCTCTTACATCTTCTTCGTGCCACCTTGCACCACGAGCACATGCCCTTGGACGTCTTTGGGCATCATTTCTCTCTGGACAGTCAGGTAGGCTCACTCACTGGTTCGATTGCACGCTGATAGTTTGGACTGTGGGTTCCTTCGAAAGGAGTCAAAACTGCATGTGAAAAAGTCAAGTGCTTCTGGGTCATCGGTCACCACCTGCTGCATGTACACATAAAGACATGAGTGTGCACGTACGCACACATGTATGCGCACCCACCGGTGCCCACAGAGACACACAGAGGTCTGTGTAGACGCGCGCACAAACACAGGCTCATGCACAGTTTACACACTCACATGCACATGCATGTGTTTAGAACCAAGTACTCAGACGTGCGCACGTGCTACATGCACAGAGGCACACACAGCATGCATGCAGATGCAGGCCCGTACACACTCTGCCGAGAATAAACTAGGAGGAGGGGGGAGGGAGGAGGAACTAAACTCACTCTTCTCCCTCCTCATCCGAGCAACAGCTCCTGCCCGCTGTAAACTTGCCTTTGGTGTCTTTTGTTACGATGATGAATTTTTAGATCGCAAAGACACGGGACCAGAAACAAGTCCCTGGGTTGGCCAGACTGGCCACGTGGTTTCCAGCCTTAGGCATGTCTGTTGGGACACATGGCACAGCCCAAGACCTGGAGGCCTTGTGGATGCGTGTCCCCAGGCCCCCAGGAGGCAGCACCGTGGGGAGAACGCACGCTGAGCCTGAAGTCACGCGTCTTGCATCTATCTCCCTGCAGCTTGGCCACACTTCCGCTGTGTGAACTTAGCCAAGACTCTCTCTCTCTCTCTCTCTCTCTCTCTCTCACTCTCTCTCTCTCTCACACACACACACACACACACACACACACACTGACCCAGAAAAGCTCAGAGAGCGCTCCGAGGGCAGTGGGTGGCTCTTTCCGTGTGAACGTGCCGCCTCTGAAGTCACAGGGAAAACATTTGAAGGCGATTCCTTCAGATCACGGCGATTTCATTTGCTTGGAAAAACACACTGAAGGCTCCGGAGTGATTTTAAAGTTGTTAGGAGGGACAGGATTGGCTCTCCGGTCTCAAGAGTTTGCCAAGCCCTGTCCTAGGTAAACAGCACTGGAGCCCATGGGCCGGAACTCGCAGCCCAGAACGTACGGCAGCAGCGCCTCCCTGACACGGCCGCAGAGGCACGAGAGCAAGATGCAGGCTGGTCCCGCTGGTCCCGGTGACCCTGCGCTGTGGGAGACAGGGAGGCAGCAGGCAGGCCTGGACCCCAGCGCTAATTTCCGAGGCCCTCAACTCTTCCATGCCTTCCTAACACGTGGGTGGCCTTGATGACGGTCCTCCCACATACACTCCAACACACACACACACACACACACACACACACACACACGGTGACCAGATTTTAAATGGGACACCATTGCCCAGGGGTGGGGGGGTTGTTGGTTAAAACTGTGATCTTTATGGAGCAACAAAAATGTTCACAGAATGCAAAAATAGTATTGTAATATATTTATTTAATTTTAAAAGGCCGTGGGATGTCGTTATATTGTTAAAAAGCAGGATGTCTGGTCACTTTAACATACATGCACAGACACAGACACTCACACACATACACACACATATACACACAGAGCCTCGCTACTGCCTGGGCCAGTGACGCTCTCCTCTTCCTTCTCAGAGTGCCCCCTTTCTCTTTGACACTGGGATCCCCCCACTCCCCAAAGTGCCACCCACCTCCCCATCCGCAGTCCCACCTCTGGAGCTGTGGGAAGAGCTGCAGCCCACAAGACTCCAAATTCCTCACCGATGAGGGGTGCCGGGGTCCCCTCTCTGATCCGAACCGCAGTTTGCAGCACTGGGTGGGCTTGCTCTCGGCCCTTCCTGGCTTCAATCAGACCCACCTGCAGACTCTGGGGATGTGCCCCGGCTGGGTCACCTGCAGAGGGTTTTATTGTGCTGGCTGGGGGCCTGCCTGGGTGGCTCTGATTGTTTGAGTTCTGCTCTTTCCCCGGGGGCTGCTGCATTGAAACCCAGCGAGGCTCACTCACTGGTTTGATTGCACGCTGACGGTTTAGATGGTAGATTCCTTTGAAAAGAGTCAAAACTGCATGTGAAAAAGCCAAGTGCTTCTGGGTCACCGGTCACCTCCCACTACATGCACACGTAGAGACACAGGTGTGCATGTACAGGTGTGCCGGCCCAGCAGCGCCTCTGCAGAAAGACCTGGAGACCGGCTTCTGTGCGGATGACAGCTAAGGAACCCCTAGGAATCTGCTCCCCTCTGTCCAGCCAAGATTGTCCTGAAGCAGCATCTACTCCATTCCAAGGGACTTGGGCTTGGGGTCCAGGCAATTCTGATGGGGCCCAGGGACCTGGGGGTTACTCAAGGTCACCCCTGCCCGACTGTCGGTGTGGGACCCAGCTCCTGGGCCTGGACACCGCACATCAGTCACAGAGCCGGGCCCATAGACCAGCTCCCGGCCTCATCCTTGGAAGAGAGCTCAGCAGAGCAGCTCAGGACAAGGGCCTGACTCCTCGCTGACTTACCTTTCCCTGATTGACACGCGCCGCATGTTTTAATTAAGGACTCACCCCCACACTTCAATCACCCGCAGACCTCCCCCACCAAGGCACCCTCCTCCGGGGACTGGGAGCGGAGCAGCACCTCTGTGGGCAGATAGCACGGAGTGGGGAATGGAGCTGCTGCTGCTGCTGCTGCTGCTACACAGGAGAGTGGACCCGAAGGCCTGGCCAAACAGGGGTCCCAATTAGCCAGAGGTCCCCAGCCACCTCACGACGGATCCCCAGACGGAAGCAGGATACAGATTCTTTGAAACCAGCCCCTGCGTGTCAGTAAAGTCCCATGGTTTCCATAACGACCTGTCTCGCTGCATCTGCCAAAGGGGTCTGTCATGGGGGAGGCTGGGCTGAAAAGCCAGCTGGAGCAGGTCAGGCTGAGCCTGTCTACCTCCCTCTGAGGGACCTGTCAGAGGCTGGGACGCGTCCTTCCAGTGAGGAATGGGCATGCCAGAGAGGTGGCATCCAGCCGACCCAGAGGCAGTTCCCGGGTCTCAGCCTTAGAATCCGGACAGTCAGTGGGTACCTCTCCAGGGTCACTGCCACTGGGTAGCCTGGACACTGGAGCCAGGCCACCCAAGTTCAAACCCAAGCTCTGCCACCTAGCAGCCGGGCTACTGTGTCTTCCATGGGTGTCACCAACCAACAGGGAAGCAGCTAGTGCCCACCAGGTGGTTTGAGCCCACCCAGAAGTGCTTCCGAAGACAGACCCCTTCCACGTGATCACAGCCAGGGGACACCCTGTGAGCACACACCCCATGGTTCCCAGGGATGCCCTCAGTCAGAATGGGCTCCAGGTGAGCTGCTTTGTTTTGTTGTTACGGTTAGTCCTTGGGCTGCTAACCATGAGGTCAGCAGTTTGAAACCACCAGCCGCTCCTCAGGAGAAAAAGGAGGCGTTCTACTCTCATTAAGGGTTACAGCCACAGAAACCTGAAGGGACAGTTCTACCCTGTCCTCCAGGGTCATGATTCATCGACATCGACTCCATGGCAGGCAGTTGGGCTGGGTTTGTTCAAGGCACTGATGGCTCCGTGAGTCCCTCTCCCCCACCTGCGAAATGGGCATGGTGACCCTGTCGCCTTTCAGGACCGTCTTGGGGACCACGGGAGCTACTGCAGGGGCACCCTGACAGCAGGGCCTGGACTTTTATAGCCCCCATGTCCGCACGGTGAACCAGTCTGGGTCTCCAGGCTCGCAGGGGCTCGGCGGGGCTAGGCACTGGCTGTGAATCAGTGCTGTGCTCGATATCTTCCTGACCTGTGCTGCGATTTCTGAGGGCTTCCATGGACGTTCCAATGGCTGCCCTCTGGAGCTCTTGTCCTGGCAAGTTCCCAGCCTGAGTCCCGAACTCCTGGAGGCGCCCCTGAGGGCAGCGTGGAGTGGACGGGAGCAGGAGAGGACTGCTCCTCAGGTTTACGCAGTACCAGGCCCTGCTGGTGTCCTGGGCTCCACGCTTGGCTGTTAGCCGTAAGGTCAGCAGTTCAAGACCACCAGCCACTCCTCGGGAGAGAGCTGAGGCTCTCTCTTCCTGTAGAGTCCGTCTCAGAAACACACAAGGGCAGTCCTACCCTGTCCTAGAGGGTCAATCTGAGCCAGCATTGACTCAGTGGCAGCAAGTTGGGTTTGGGAGTTGAGGTCCCCTTAAAGGAGCCCTGGTGCCCTATGGGTAAGTGCTAAGCTACAAACTGTGTGTTTGGTGCTTTGAACCCACCAGCTGCCCCAGGGAGAGAAGCCCTGACCTTTTGCTCCCAGGAGGAGGGGCATCCAGGAAACCTTCTCAGGGCAGGTCCCCTCTGGCCTAGGGGGCCATTATGAGTCAGAATCAGGGGCGGCATGCCCCAAGCACCCACGAGGAACCCCTGGGAGGCGCAGACATCTCGACTGCTAACCCAGAAGTCAAAGGTTAGAGTCCACACAGAAGGGCCTTGGAAGAATGGCCTGGTGGCCTACTGCCCCCATAAATAAGCCGCTGAAGACCTGATAGAGCCTGTAGTTCTACCCTGACCCAGGCGGGTTTCTGGGACCCTCGTGGGTCTGATTGCTGCTCTTGAGGGCCGCCAAGTTGACCCAGGCTCATAGCCACCCTTTGCACAACAGACACCCCACCCCCACCCCACCCCCAGCTCGGCCCGGCTGTACTTCCACCCTCACAGTGGTCCTGTCTGAGCCCGTTGTGGCAGCCACTGGGTCAACCCATCTGCTTGAGGGCCTTCTCCGTTTCACTGACTCTCTACTTGACCGAGAGGGGAGCCTTGTTCCAGGGCCGCAGGGTGGAAGTTTGAACCTACCAGAGACTATCTGTTCCCGTAAGGACCAATCGCCTGAGCAGGGCCCAATGAGTCAGGATTGGCGAGCTGCCAGTGGGGTCTGCCCTGTGACATTTTAACTACATCTTGCGCCATAAATCTGTCCAACGCAGTGCATCACGTGATCTCTCAGCTGCTGCTTCATGAGCGCTGACGGTGAATTCAAGCCGTGTGAGTCCGCATAGACTAGAGAAACAAATTCACAAACACAAGCATATGCATGTAAGGGAGCGGCTTATGTACAAGAGGAAGGAAACACTGAGAAAACATCCCAACCCAATTCAGTCCAAGCCCACAAGTCTGATACTAGCCCATATGTCTGATACCAGTCCATAAAGTCTTCTTCAGATTCGTGAGGCACATGCAGGGATGCCAGAACAATCACCGGCCAGTGGGTGCAGAGTCTTGTGGATCCAGTGGTGGCAGAAGCATTTCAGCGCTGGCAGGGGCCTTTCTGTAGCTTCTCAAGCATCTCAGCACTGGCAGGGGTCTCTCTGTGGCTTTTCCGGTTTCAGAGGTCTGGTTCCATCAGGATAAGCCCATGTGGCTTCTCCTCTGGCTCCTCCAGTTTCCAGGATTCAGGGTCAATCAGCATGCTTCCTGTTGTCTTGTCAGTAGATCATCTCCAAGAGACTAAGCTGTGAGTCTCTCATCTTCAAGGGGAAATTTTCATAATATTTCCCAGAATTCTCATGAGAAAGCCATGCCCGCATTGGTCTCATTAGCGATCTCCAGATTGACAGGTTAGACCCCACGCCTACACTCCCAATCATGAAATTGACATAAGAATACATGACTTCCACACAAGCACAATGAAATCCTGGACAGCTTCCATCTCTTTTCCATTAAACGTGATGTTGTTTAACAGTCCATTTGTGAAGGTTTGGGTGTTCTTAATGGGAAGGGGGCTGGGATTCAGATAATTTAGCAAATGATGGTCATTTAGGCATCATATATATAAAGTTTTGAAATATCAATGAAAATATTAAATAATACCTGACCAAAACAATGAAACTTTTAAGGCATTTCCATATTGCTTCTTGCTTGGTATCTCACTTGCAATATTCTTCGCTTTGACCTGAGCACCTTCAGCTGTACGATTTATCTCTAACTGTTGTGATCGTGAAGGTTTATTGTGACAACTTGGCCGATGAACCCATGGAGGATTCATTGAAGGGCAGAGAAATAAGTGGTTCAGTGAGCCTCCCTTGCCTGGTCTCTTGCTCTCTGATTGTCAGGCCAGTTGTGGCTGCCTTCGCTAGTTCTCTGGTTCAGCTGGCAAGGATCACTTCCTGTGAGACATCCCTAAGGAGAAACCACGTGGACCTACCCTGGACTGGGTTGGGATGCTTATTGGATAATTACCCTGTATATAAAACTCTCTCTTATAAAATATGAATTTTGTTTCTCTAAATCTACCCAGATTCCCACAACTGTCTTTCCATTGTAGGAGCAGGATCCCGTTCCTGTAGAGGTAGGCCAATTAGACCATCGTCAATGTCTTTGATATATTCGAAACAGGCGACTTCTCTTCTCTGAACGTATTATGCTCATCTTTGGGAGAGATCTTTCCACTTCTGCTGCACTTACAGAACTTCTTCTGACAATCTCTTTAGCTCCTCGCACACTTCTAGGAATTTTTTGCTCATAATGTCTTGTGGGAATTTGGGGTGTTACCATGCAGAAACAAAGGATAGCATGTCACCCTCCGGCTGTTTGGCACTTGTTCTCCTTACGTCATATGTTCGTTTGCTAAAGTCGCAAATGCAAGGGGATAAAAATGTAGTATTTCATCAAACGGAATAAATAAATATGACAAGCAAAGTTTCTACCTAACTTTCTATACCTATGGATCAAGTGAGCATTACCACAGGCGTTTAAGATATCCTGTTGCATGGATGAACAATCAAAAAGAGTAAGGTATATAAATTTGTTCTTTCCACATCAGGCAGCTGCCCGCCTTAAACTCTGATTCCAAGTACCATTTTAACAACTGCTTCGCCAAACTCCACAAGAAATTAGGTCTCTGTAGCAGTCCCATAATCTCCTGTCAACTTGCTAAGAGGTGGAGCCTAGCCTGCCAGTCGGGTTGCAGCTCGATGATCCCATGTGGAGGCGAGAAGCTAATAGCTCACTGGAGGCCAGACACACTCTCTGCTCTGTCTTCCTGCTGACAAGCCACATGCAGCCACTGACGTAGTCCGAGCCCTGGAGCTGGAGGAGCCACGCGGAGACCCCAGCCAACACTGAGATGCTTCCAACACGACTGAATTCACAAGACTTTCCAGCCACTGGCCTGTGATCTTCCTGCATTCAGCATCATGGCTGAATGAGCTGCGTGAGCTTAAAGAAGAATTTATGAACTAGTATCCCATGGGATAATATTGGACTTATGGGCTTTATCTGGACCAGGCTTGGATGTTTTCTTCGTATATAATTTCTCTTTGATATAAAGAGCTCTCTTACACACATGAGCGTCTCTGAATTTGTTCCTCTCGTCAACCTGGACTAGCACCATACCAGTTGTGCTGACCCAGTGAGGACCAGCTGAATCTGCTGGTGTGATTCACACCGAAGGCTGGAGTCTCTGATATTCATCAATAAGTGCCTTGAGCGTTCCTCATTTTACACAACTGAGGTTGTATCATCTGCATAGTCAGGATTCTTACTGACCCTTCCCCCAACCCTGATGCTCCGTTCTTCTTCAGATTGTCCAGCTCCCTGAATTATCTGTCCAGTATACAGATGCAATAAGTACAGTCAAGGGATATAAGCCTGATACACACCTTTCCTGATTTCAAGTCACCTAGTGCCCTCTTGCTTTGTTCAAACGACTGCCTCCTGGCTTATGGACAGGTCTAGAAGGAGCGCAGTTTTCCCGTTTTCCACAGTGTCAGCCATAGTTAGTTATGATCCACAAGTTGAACCACTGTCTCTACATCGTCAATAAAACACAAGGAGACATCTTCCCTTTGAGCCAAGATCCATCCGGCCGTCAGCAACGATCTCCCTCATCCCACGTCCTTCTGGGCATCCAGTTTGAATTTCTGGCAGCTCCCGGCTGCCGCCACTGTTGAATTCTCTTCCGTACAATTTTACTTTCAGATGATGCTAATGATACTGTCCGATCCTGTCTGCATCCTGTTGGGCTTCTTTCTTTGGGATGGGTAGAAATAGGAATCTTTCGAGTCAGTTGACCAGATTGTTGCCTTCCAAATTCCTTGTCCTGATGAGCGCGTGCTGCCGATCCTGATCCAGCTGGTTGAAGCATTGGTCTTCTGTCCTGTAACCTTGTTTGGGACCAAGGTCTCAGCTCAGCGTGGCGCCTTCACCGCCATCATTCTCAATTGTACGCTGCCTGGGACTCGGCTGAATGCTCACCGGGGGTTTTGGGCCCAGTGAGTCTGTGGACGCCTTCCATCTTCATGGCTAGCTCCTGCACTATCCACTGTTTCGCCCAGAGAGTCCTTCAAAATTGCTTCCTGAGGAATAAATTCGTTCTTTCCGCTTGAGACATGCTGAACAGGCCCTTCCCTTTGGGTTTTCTAACCGCAGGTCTTGGCACACGAATGTCTTATTTTGTCATCTTGAGTTGCTGCTACATTTTATTTTATTTTATTTTATTTTATTTTATTTCATCATTTCTTCCATTTGTTTCTTCCATCCGCCACGGTGTCACAGTGACACGTCGGGCCATGGTCCAGTTCAAAACCACCAGCAACTCCGAGGGAGAAAGACTGGCCTTTCTACTCCTGTGAGCAGTGACCATCTCCGACACCCCCAGGCGGTCGCTGTAAGTCAGCACGGACTCCAGGGCCCTGAGAGATGCTCAAGTTTCAGAGTCTCTTCTGACCTTCGCTTTGGTTCTCTCTGCCCCGTCTTTTAGAAGATCTTCTGTTGTTCTCTTCACGTTGGATGCTCTGGGTGTCATCCCGCAGCTCAACGGGCCTTCCGCCCTTAGAGTTCAGCCCAGCAACTGTCTCCGTGCGACGTTCTCCACGTTCAGGTGGGAGGGGCTCAAAATCACATTTTGGCTTGTGTGGACTTGTTCGGCTTTTCTTCTGCTTCCATCCGCGTCACTGACTCCTGGCCTCATTCTGACCTCCTCCATGGGCTATTCCCATAGGTTCGTCGATATGATCCCTGCATTTTCCATCTGTTGAAGGCCTTTTATGGTGTTGGAAAAAAGGTATTCGCGATGAAGACATCGTCGGTCTTGCAATATTCTGTCATGAGCGCTTCAGCTTCATTTCTACCACCAAGCCGTGTTTCCCAACTAATATTCCATCCTCTTGGTTTCCAACGTTTGCATTCTAATCAACAATAGTTATCCATGCCTCTTGGTTGCATGATCAAGCAATTTCAGACTGGAGACATTGGTAGAATCCGCCAATCTCTTCAGTCACTGACCTTAGTGATTGGTGCCTACATCTGAATAATAGTTGTATTAGCTGGACTTCCTTGTGGGTGTGCAGAGATCATGCTATCACGGGCAGCATTTCCCTTCTAGACAGACCGTGGAATGCTCTTTCTGATGACGAATGTGACGGCCTTCCTCTCGAGTTTGTCATTTCCTGCGTAGCAGACGATACGACACAATGATCAAAATCAACCCATCTCAGCGCACGGATGCCTAAGAGAGCGATCTCGATGCCTTCTGCTTCATTTTCGAACCCCTCCCGTTTTCCTCGATTCTTACTTCAAACGTTCCATCTTCTGATTGCGGGAGATGTTTGCAGCCGTTTCTTCTGGTTTTTGAGTCATGTCCCAAATGCGTCCCCTAAAGCTTTGCCCCACCATGGCTTCAGGTCGACTCCACTGGGAGGAGGGAGCGCATCCTAGCCGTAGGGTTCCTGCCCTCCAATCCGAGGCCCCATCTTCCGACACAATATCCATCAGTGGTGGGCGGACCCTGCTCTTTTCCTAATCTGCTCTCTGCTAAAGCCTGTCCACCATCGGTGACCCTGCTGGCCTTTGAAATAAGGAAGGCACAGCTTCCGGCCTCGCAGCCTCATCCAAAGCCACCGCAGTGTGACAGACGGACAGACGTGTGGTGGCGTCTAGCTGTCATTGTTGTTCGGTGCAAGGACGTTCGTTCTGACTCTGAGCAACCAAGGAGCTCCCCTACGCCTCCCCCCTCACAACTGTTCACACTTGAGTCCATCATTGCAACTGCTACAGCTTGTGCAGGGTGTTCCCATTTTGTTTTGTCTGTTTCTGCCCCTCTCCTCTGCCAAGCAGGATGTCCTTCTAGGGACCGGTCACTCTGACAAAATGTCCCAAAGCCATTATCCCTGTGCCCATGTGTTCATTGCACGTGACATTCAGCTCCTAGCACCTGCCCCAGGCTGTGCACATGGCCAGGAGGGAGGCAGAGGGTCCTGTTCCTGTTCACAAGTCCCACGAACTTGTGTAGGAAGCAGACAGTCGGGTGTTTACCCTCCCGGGGGACTCACCATCATAAGCAATGATGAAGCCCACGGAAGGTCAAGTCAAGGGAGCTTTCCCAGAGGAAGTGGCATTTGAACTGAGATCTGAGCAACTCTGTAAAAGGGGGCACACAGAGGGAGAAACCCCACATGGGTCCTGTCCTGTTGCTGGACTGAATGCGGTTCCTTCTGTGAGACTATCAGAAGGGTGGTGTGGATTAAAGCTTGGCTCGATGTGATAGTTACATAATCTGATGACAATTTCAGGCATGAGTGTCAGGGTGGAGTCTAGACTGTCATTCAGGATCTAGCCAATGAGACCTCTGTGTGGACACGGCCTTCTCCTGAGGATTCTGGGAACTCCTGCGTTTCCTCCTTGGAGGCAGGAGAGACACATTCTCGCCCTCTGCTCACTCCCTGAGAGATGCTCTACTGACAAGACACATGGCGTTACGCTGACAGAGCTCATGCTGTAGGAGCTAGAGAAGCTGCAGAAAGCTACCCTGAGACAATCAGAGCTTTGGAGCTGAAGGACCCCTGCCATCGCTCAGATGCTTACAACACCACTGGATCCACAAGACCTTCCCACCCACTGGCCGGTGATCTTCCTGCATCGCACATCGTTGCATGTGTTGGGTAAGTCTGAAGAGGACTGCATAGATTTATATCAGACATATAGGCTAATATATCAGACTTGATCTGGACTTGGCTGGGATGCGTTCTCAATATTCAACTGCTCTAATATATAAATCTCTTTCCCGTGCACATACGAGGGTCTAGGGAGTTGTTTCTCTAATCTACCCAGACTAACACAGGAGGTAGGGCTGGCCAGCCAGCGGGGGCCCAGCTTCCTCCAAGCACTGCCAGCCCCCTGGGAGCAGGTAAGCAGGAGGTGACATGATTGGATTTTCAATTTCCAAAGCTCTTTCCGGCTGCTGTTGGGGGGGAAAGACTGTCCAACTTGACACGCACGCAGGCAGAGAGGCTATTAGACAATCAATGGCCCTGAGCCTGACGCGAACAGAGTCACGATGGGGAGCGGGCCATGAGGCAACCCCGCGGCAGAGACCCCACCTTCACATCTGGACCTCCGCACCCCCCACTGACGACAGCAGCCCCGTCCATCTGACATGCTCACCGGAGGGCTGACGCAGCTCCTCTCTCCTGGGGGGGGCTCATGATAAACTCCAGACTCCCTGGGGGAGCCATCCGGTGCGACCAGCCCTCCCTTCCCCAAGCCATGATGAGGGTAAGTCTTGGGGGGTCCGATCTGATGGACAGAAGCAACCAGGGGCCCTTGGCAGCCAGAGGTGGCTGCGTGGGGGGAGATAACGGTAGCCGTCATCTACTGGCACGTGGCCAATGACGCCCAGAGGGAGCAGCTTGAAACCAGGCAAACACTGCTTCCACTGTGTCTGTGGACCAGGAATCAAGGACGGCGTCGCTGGTGGTTCTGGTTCTAGGTCCCTTGTGAGGCTGTCGTCTGATGTCAGCCAGGGCTGCGGGGTCATCCACTGGCTTGAGTGGATTAGAGCATCCGCTGTCCGTCGCTCGGCTGTTGGTGGACAGGGAGCCTCCCAGAGACCGTGCGAGGGTCACTCCCAGCGTGAGCAGTTGTTGGGTGTCATCTCGCCGACTCCAGCAGCTACTGACCCAACGTACAGCAGAGCGAGGCACTGCCCAGTCCTGACCACCCTGACCGTGGTTCTGACGTCTGAGCCCAATGTGGGAGTCTCCGTGTCTGTCCATCTCATGGCAGGCCCTCCTCGTCTCCGCCACCCGCTGCTTGACCACCATGCCCTTCTCCAGGGAACACAGCAGAAGTTACCATATCTTCAGGGACCTGGTCTCAGAGGTCACACTCTCATTTCCCCAATTTCCTGGTGGTGACTCAGCGTGGGAGGGGACGACCAGGGTGTGAATTCCAGGAGAGAAGGGTCATCAGATACCTCCTCGGGTTGCCACCAGGGTGACCCCCTGGGGCTCTGGTTGGGATGCTCACGCATTGGCACACAGACACAGAGCAAAGCCCAGCCCTCTTCCTGCCATCAGCCCGGCAAGGTTTCCTTCCCTCTGGCTGCTTTAGCAACAAGCTCCCCTGACCTTCCTCCCCAGTTCTGTTTTCATAACCTGCTTGGTGCCGGATCCATTCATTCCACACATAGTCTGAGAGGGTTGAAACAAGGCTGTCTGCTTCCATAAAGAGTTAGAGCAGAGGACCTCAAATTTTTTAAACAGGGGACCAGTTCACTGTTCCTCTGACCATAGTTAAAAAACAAAACAAAACAAACAACTAAGAAAAAATTCACTGAGGGCCCAGGATGAGTCGGCTGCTAAGCAGGAAAGCAGCGGCAGTAAAAACACCCTGCGGACCGGATAAATGTCCTCGGTGGGCCACATGTGGCCCGCGGGCCGTAGTTTGAAGACCCCTGAGTTAGAGCATCAGAAACCCACAGGGGCAGCAGGAGTTGCTGACAGGAGCCAAACCCCATCGACCACCTGAAAGGAACAGCAGCACTCTCTCCCCGCCTCAGAGGCAAGAAGCAAGGCATCATTTCTGGCTCCTCTCTGAGATGAATGGGTGCTTGCAGCAGACGCAAGAAGAGCATTTTCCCAACAACAGAACCTTTCAGCTGGCTTCCAGCAGCTAAAAATATCCCCGGCCCATCTTTCTAGTTGTCTTTCCTGTGACTAGTTTTCACAAACATGATTCTGAGGAAGAGCTCTTGTATGCCGGAGTGGGGAAAGGGCACCTTAGGATTCAGGCTCACTCGGGAGGTCGGGGCGGGGGGAGGGGGGGTGTCCTGAGGAGAGTCAGTTCCTTCATCTGCAATGTGGGCCTGTGTGTGAACAGAGACAGCTGTCCCAGATGTTCTCGTGTTGCGTGACGGCTCTGAGAGTCAGCTCAGAATTTTAAAGAGCGTGTTCTTGGCGAGACCAAGTGGCCGGCTGCCCTTAGAGGCAGGGAATTCGGGGGAGTTCCTTAAGTCTATGCCCTCTGCCAGCCCACTCCTCCAAGTTCAAGAGTTCCACCAGGTTGGCCATCACCTCCCTGACCCTCACCTTGCTGCTCTGATCTCATTTCCTCCCTCCCCTCCCTCACCCCTGTCATCCCTGCTCACTGTACCCAGCCCCTTCTCACTGGTTCTTCAACAAGCCACACAGGCTGTAGCCTTGGGATTTTGACCTGGCTGGAACGCACTTGTGGCAGTTACATCATCTGGTGTCAACTTGAGATTATGAAGAGTGAAGGGCTGGAGGTTAGCCTGACAATCAGGTTGCAGCTTGATGACCTCATTTAGAGGCGCGGCATGCAGATAAGCAGCTTAGCTCGCTGGAGGCAGGACACACGGACTCACTCTGCTCCAACGTCCCTGCTGGCAAGGCTCATGGATCTACGCTGATGGCAGCAAGAGCCCTGGCACTGGAGGAGCCAGGTGGAGGCCCGTGCCAGTGGGGACGCTTCCACCTCCACTGGATCCACAAGACCTTCCACTGGCCTGTGAGCCTCCTGCAGTCTTGGGTGAGTCTGAAGAGGACTTTATAGATTGGTAATGGACATATGAGCTAATATCAGACTGATGGACTCGACCTGGACTGGGCTGGGCTGTTTTCTCAATATTCAATTGCTCTTTCATACACACAGGGCACTAAAGCAAGTGGGGTTCTTGGGGACCCATGCGGCGGGGTAAGGGGCTCTTTCTCTCAGCTCTCTGAGGCCACAGCCCAGTTGTCCTAGCCACTTTCTTGAATGTAGAGCTGTTTCTCTCAGGATTGGTTTCCCTAGTCTACCGGAACTAACACGGCGCTCCCTCTAGGAGTCGGCATGGCTCCCACCTGCGCTCTTTCGGGGTCCTGTTGCAATGCTTTCAGCTTCCAAAAAGAATGTCGTATGTGCTGAAACAGAGGCTCGGCGAGAATGAGGGGGCCCTCCCCTGAGATGCACTGGGCCCCACAGTTGCTAAAGCTGCCTCCGGCGTACCTCAGACCAGGAGAGACAGCGCAAGGCCGGACGATGTTCTGTTCAGGCAACAAACACCATCCAGGTGTGTCCTGCTCACCATGCAGTGCGCTCTGCTCACAGCTGCGTCCTGGGCACCTGCAAGCCTGCGCCCAGCAGGAGCTCGGCAGGGCTCTGCGGAATGAAAGGGCTCATGGACAGATATGCACAGGGGAAGAAGGTCTCCCCACCTCTGCCCACCCCCACCCCTTGGTGCTGCAGGCCTTGAGACACTCCGCTCACACAGTACCAAAGCAAGTGGGGTTCTTGGGGACCCGTGTGACGGGGCATAGGGCTATTTCTGTCAGTTCTCTGGGACCACAGCCCTGGTGGTCCTAGCCACTTTCTTGATGCTGGAACCTGGGCTTCTTTCACATTCCAGACTGCCCCCACCCACACTGGTCCTCTCTCTGCCAGAACTCCAGCTCAACCCTGGTCCCCATGACAAGAAGCTGAAGGGTGCTGCCTGTCACTTCCTGCCCGGGACCCGAGTCCCTTCTTAGGGAAGCAGGGCGGGAGGAAGTGGCAGCATTTGGAGTTGGCGGGGCCTGAGTGACTGACCCACCTTCTCCTGGCATCACTCTCAGGGCAGCCCAATGGGCTAGATGCAGTGTTTCCATTTTGTGGACGTGGAAGGTGAGGCCCAGACACAGGAGGCCCCAGGCCCCGGGCACACCAAAGCGCATTTCCTCATTCGGAGAACAATGTTGAAAGTACCGCCCACTGCTAGAAGGACAAATAAACCTGTCGTGGAAGAAGTTCAGGGCAGAGGGCGCCTGAGAGACCAGAATGGCGAGACTTCGCCTGACATGTTTTGGATGCGTGTTATCAGGAGAGACCAGCCCCTGGAAAAGGACGTTGTGTCTGATACAGTGCAGGGGCAGTAGCGGAGAGGCAGGCCCTCCAGGAGATGGACGGACCCCATGTCTGCATGCATGCCTGCGTGTGTGGCTCAGGCACGGGGACATTGTGGGGAGGGTGCAGGACTGGACAGGGTTTCCTTCTGCTGGGCACAGGGCTGCTGTGGGTCAGAGCCGACAGGCTCACCGCACCAGCAGTCTGTTCAGAAGGAGCTCAGGCCCAGGCTGCAGCCTGCAGCTCCCTGCCCGGAGGGGGGAGAGATGTCAGTCAGCCGGAGCTCACCTCCTCCCTCCTCCCACGCCACCTGCCAGTGTCACATGGCACCAGGGGGGAGCAGAGCTGGCAGGGGCACCCCAGGGAGGCTGTGCAGGGAGCTGCACCTGTGGGTGGCTGGGGAGGGGGCAGTGGTGGAATGTGCCCACTCTCAGGTGCACACGTGAGCTCCCCTGCTCCTTCTGGAAGCTCCCCCTGGATGCTGTTAGCCTGTGGGATGGCAGGAGGAGCTGCACGTGTTGGAAAGGACAGGGCACCTGCACAGAGGGCAGCCAGGCCCGCCTGCTCCTTCGGGAATAAAATCAAAGAACCCGTCTGTCAGTGCCGTGGGGCCCCTCGGAGGGCATGAGACAAGCATCTGCTTGACATGGGAGCATCAATGTCAGAGAACCCAGGCGAGGCAGGGTTACCCCATCAGCGAGGCGAGCCCATGCTCAGGACACCAAATGGAAGCATCTGTGGTCCAAAGCAAAAGGCCCATCGGTGCCATGCAGACAGGATGCAGGGAGGGGAGCCGGCGGGAATCTGATGGACTCCCGCAGGGGCTGGAGGGCGCTCGCGCACAAGAGAGGTGCCTCAGCAACCGCGTCCCTGTCATTGGACACCTTCATGGAAATCCATCTCCTTGGGCCCCCTCCCAGGTAACCCAGGCCCCTTCCCTCGATTGCTCTACAGAAGCAAAGGGTGATCGAATGGGATCGTGACCTGGGGCGTGATGACATCATGACATCACCGGCCAACCGCCAGCGCCGTGGCTCAGCTGGGCTGACCCCTGACCTCCCTCTTGAGGGTCAGCGTCCCCCTCACCCCCACCTCAGCCTCGGCATCCACCCCTGCCACAGGCCACATCCCCAGGTGGCAGATTCTCAAGTACCGTCACGGATATACAAAATTTGGGTGATGAGCTTGCTGCTAAGTGAGCAGTACATATGCTGCCCGCCCCCCCCCTCCCCCGTTTCTTTCTAACTCGCAGGCAGGGGGCAGTGGCCTGCTAAGACTAACTCTTGCAACAGGATCCAACGGGGGCATCCCAAAAGAATGAACTCTAATGGGTCTCTGATCTGTCTCCATATCATCATGACACGGGCATCTCCCGTGACCCTCACCTGCCTTCATCCGGCTTTATCCCTGGGAGAGTTTGGACCCTCCCCTGCCTGGTTGATCCCAGACAAGTCTCTCGGCCTCCCTGAATGTCCATCCCCTCCTCCATGTGGACAGGGGATAGTGACTGAGGTTGGTGACCGCATGGCTCTAAGCTGTGTCCCTGCATAGAGTCCTCCAAGAAACCCCAGGAAGCAGATCTCAGCACCATCCTGCTGTGGACTGGAGGAAACTGAGGCCCAGCATGGTGAGGGCAGTAGCAGAGTCCAGATTTGGACTGGGAGCCACCAGTCTGTCTAGGAGTCAGAAAGGTGTTCACTGAGGGAGGGAAATGCAGTCAAGAGGTGGCTCCAGCCATGTCCAAGATCAAGGACCTTGAATCTAGCCTCTTTCCTGGGCTCTCGTGGCTCTTCATGAAGAGGAGGGGAGAAGTCAGAGGATGTCAGCCCTTGTTTACGGGCAAGAAAACCCCAGTCTCTGAGCCTGGCAGGACATTGCCAGTCTCATGCCTGCCTGTTGGGAGCCAGGCCTGGAAATCAGGCCATGTGATGTCCAGGCCAGAGTTCAGGCCACTGTGAAGGGAGGAAAGAGCCCTAGACTCTTAGTCAGGAGCTCACTGCCCTTGGTCAGTTGTGGTGGTGGTTGGGCTCTGACTCTAGTAGCCTTCTGTATGACAGAGCGCAACCCTGCCTGGCCTGTCGCCACCCTCCGTGTCATCGTTCAGGGAGGGCTGCAGGCAAACCTAAGGTGGCACTTAGAATGAAGTGCTTTGACGATTGTCTGTTGGGACTGGTCTAGCATGTCTTTGGGTTAGAAGGTGAATTGAAAGAGACAAGGGTGGGTCAAATGCCTGGCATTGAAAATGCCGGTAAGTGGAAGCTATGATGATGGGGGTTATTATTGCAGCTCTGAGCCCTGGGCGAGGTCTCTATGCCTGTTGTATGACTGGGTAGCTGGCCCAATAGACAGATCTGTGGGAATGCACTGGGTGGGTGGATGTGGGGATGGGAGGAAGGTTGGGGCATGGATGATGGGCGAGAGAAGCTGAGGAGAGGACAGGTAGATGGATGGGTACCTAAGTCAAGGGCCATCAGAGAGAGGTGTTGGGCAGGCCAATAGTTGGATGAGAGAGTGCATGGAATGTTCAGAAGAACAGAGGGTTGATTGGGTGTGTGGGTGGGTGGATGGATGGATGGATGAGAAGACAGACTAATAACAATCAGACAGACTGGTGGCTGATCGGTTGATCAGATTGGCGGGGAGGATGGATGGATGGGTGGGTGGATGGATGGATGACTATGTGGATGGAATGAGGGGATAGGTGGATGGGAAGATACATGCATGGACCAAAGAGGAGGATGAGAGAGAGAGAGAGATGAGTATATGGCAGACCAGGTTGTTGATGCGTGTTCTGCTTGCCCTGAAGCCAAGAAGCTGTGAGTTGTGTGGACGTCCAGGATGGGAGAGAGAAAGGGGACAGTGCAGGAAGAGGGGCATGGGGCTCACTATATCCCATCATCTCTGCTTAGAACGGACTCGCCAAGAGCAAGAGTCCAGGGTGGGGGCAGGCACAGGGCCCGGCTCTCACACCCCCTCTCTCTGGAGGACAGAGTCCAGTGGGGAGGGCTGCCAGGGGAAGGTTGAATCCATAGCTTGACTGCCAGATCTATAAGGTATCTATCCTCGCCCCAGCAGAGCAGAGACCCTTAGCTGGAGAGACCTGGACAGAGGCAAGGCCAGCGTGTGTCCCTGGGGACTCCTTGGGGCTGGGCCAGTGGAACAGAAGGTCCCATTCATCCAGGGCTCATGGTGGGAACCAGCCTGCCCTGGGGTGAAGGACTCCGAGACGTATGCTTGTCTGTGCTGAGTGTGGACAAACCCCAGCCCCTCTCCAGCATGGTGGGGATTTGAGTCATCCTGGGACCCCGGCCCTTGGGGAATGTGTCTGGCCCTCCAGCAGCCTCTGCTGCTTTGTCTGTAGAATAGGCAGTCACAGCCTTGTGGTGACAGGACCCATGCTGATGGACAGGACCACTGCTAGCAAGGGAGGGAGTGCCGTGGACCGAGGTGCCACAGCACCGAGGACAAGAACAGAGAAAATGTTCCCAAACGGACTGTACAACTCTTCTGGCTGTCAACAACGTGGCAATAAAACTGTCCAGAAAGAACAGAAAGGGCCACGTCTGTGTCCACGGGAGTCACAGGGCCAGCCCCCACCGCTTCCTGCCCTCCCAGACAAGCCCAGGGCTCAGGCTCAGTTCTAGAAGAATCCAAGATAACACCACTGGTCCACTAACCCCGCTGGATCAGACCTCAAGCCAGCCCCTCCTCCCACTCCCTGGGGAGCGTCTTAGCAGCTGCTGGCACATGGCCACCCAGGAGGGGCAGGGCCAGGACAGGAAGGCCTGGGAGTTTTTCCCAGGCTGGAGGCCACCGAGGGGCTGTGTTGGCCTTCTTCATCACAGCTGGCCAAGCTCTGGACACGGCTTTCCCAGACCTTGCTGGCCCCTGTCTGCTGGGGATCAACAGGGGGTGGGAGGGCGGGGGCAGAGGACAGAAGAGAAGACTCTCTTGGGGTGGGGGTGGGGGTGGGGGCGGACTCTGTCATCTGGGGCCCACAGACAGACAGAGGCCACTGCAGCCCTCCTGGGCAGTCCCAGACCTCGCTGTCCCCACCTCCCACACAGCTGTGGATTCAGTGACTTAGTCAAGGCTGCCCAGTCCTGGCAGGAGATGGGCAGGTTCAGGAGAGGGTTCCCCCCCTACCCCCGTCCCTCTGAAAGCTGGGATCAGAGCACACTACCTCTGCTCTCACTTGGGCTGCACATCTGTAAACGGATGGAGCCAGAAGATTCCAGAAACACCCTCCTCCACCAGGACCACTGCATATGCTGCTACAGCCGGAAAAAGAAAGAGGGTTTGGGATAGGAAGGGAAGAGCCTTTAGTGAGTGCCAGCTGTATGCCCCCAGTGTTTTTCACACCCCGTTCCCTGTGTCCATCAACACAAGTCTGTCCTACATCTCAGTCCCACATCCTAGCATCTCCCAGTCTCCCCCCAACTGGACCGGGCCTCAGTCCCCTCCTCCCTTGTGAAACAGAGGTCTTTGTGGTCAGAGCTGATGTGGAGAAAGGGCCTGGGCCTGCTGCTGGCTGACTGTGTGCAGTCCTGGTGCCCCAGAGCCTTCAGGGGCTGATTCTTTGGAAACAGATCACCAGGCCTTTCTTCTGCGGTTCTTCCAGGCACACTCAAACCTCCAGCCTCTTGGCGGCCGAGCGTGTGAACTGTGTTCACTACTCAGGGACTGACATGGTGCGGAATGAACGCTGAGCTGTGTACTGAGCCTACAGGACCCTGGCCCTCGTGGACCTTACAGCAATGCCAAGAAGCCAGACTCAGAACAGAGGCTCATGGGATAACTAGATCACTCCCAAGGAGGGAAGGAGAAGTGGGCGGGATTCCCACCCTGCTCCCTGAGCCCCAAAGCTCCCTTTTTCCCAGGACTCAGCTTCTCCAGGCCAGTGGGAGCCGAGCTTCTGGGGAGGAAGCAGAGACCCAAAGACAGGAAGGCACTCGGCCAAGGAGGGGCTCTCTGGGCCTCCTGCCCACACTTGGCTCAGGCAAGAGGCCCTGCGATGCACGCCATGGCGGTGCTCTTGGGAGGCGGGGGCGCATGCCCACATCCAGGAGGAAAGAAGGACCCTTGGCAGCCAGCTTCCAGGGTCTGTGACAGCTCTGGCAAAAGCTGTGACCCTGTGTCTCACACCCAGACACTGACATCTCAAGGGTCCTGGGACATGCCCAAGACCTCCCAAGAAAGGGCGTTGATGAGAAGGGGAGATCCTTGCTTGGATACCCCAAATTCAGGTTCACCTGCCCCCCCAGTCCATCCCTTTGCAGTCCTGGTGGGAGGAGGCAGGTGTCTGTGGACCTGCAGATGTGAACCCAGGTGGCAGTTTGGGGAGCCCCAGGGAGATGGCAACCTGCCGGCGCCACCTAGCGGCTCCCAGGAGAAAGGCGGGTTCTCGGAGCCAGCCAGGAGAGGACTGATTCAGGTGACCTCGTGCGGTCAGAGCAGAACTGACAGGAGACACTGCTGGACAGGATTTGTTTTTCAAGCACTAATGTAAGGCGCACCTGATCCAGCCATGGCATTCTCCATGCCTCACATGCACAGGAAACAATACGTGTGGATCATGGTGCTGGGGAGAATGGTGACAGTCTCATCACTGTGAAGGAACAAGAGTGCAGAGTGGAGACCCAAAGCCCATCTGTGGGTAACTGGACCTCCCCTTACAGAAGGGTCACAGGGAGGAGATGAGTCAGTAAGGGTACAGTGTGGCATGGATGGTTCTTCAATGCTTCTGCCCCACTATCATGACCCCAACTCTACCTTACAAATCCAGGTAGTCCAGAGCGTATACATGGGTACAGATAAGAGCTGGAAACACAGGGAATTCCAGACCAGTAAACCCCTCAGGGCCAATAATAACAGTGGTGATACTGGGAGGGTGGGGTCAAGGTGGGGGGGGGAAGGGAGAACTGATAACAAGGATCTACATATCACCTCCTCTCTGGGGGATGGACAACAGAAAAGTGGGTGGGTGAAGGAGACATCAGAGAGTGTAAGACAGGAAAAGGTAATAGTAATTTATACATTACCAAGGGCTCATGAGGGAGGGAGGAGGGAGAAAAATGAGAAACTGATACCAAGGGCTCAAGTGGAAAGCAAACACTTTGAGAATGGTGATGGCAACA
>PVJH01013572.1:0-63495 GCA_004026705.1 Nesogale talazaci | reverse complement strand
AGACTTCCTCTTACCACCTTGGGACATGTTTTCGTGAGAGACCAGTTCTTGGAGGACATCATGCTTAGGAAAGTAGAGGAGCAGTAAAAAAGAAGTCCCTCAATGAGATGGATTGACACAATGGCTGTAACAATGGACTCAGGCATAGGAACAATTGTGGGGATGGTGCAGGACTGGGCAGTGTTTCATTCTGTTGTGCACTGGGTGTCTATGAGTCAATGGCTCCCACCAATAACAAAAACAACCATGTGGTGGCTTGCTGATGTTGGCTGGTTTGATGATTTTTTGTAGGCCATATATAGCCTGTGGGATGGATGTTCCCAACTCCTCTAAAATTTCACCCTGGTGGAACCTCCAAAACTGTAGCCCTTAGGTCTGGAACTAAGCCCATTTCATGTGTTAGAATAATCAGCCATTTAAGATCAAAATGACAGAATTTAGCCCCATACCAAGTTGAGGGGGTTAGGAGGGAAGAAAGAGTGAAATCCAAAACTAGGAATTTGTGATGTTACATGAGGAAATTGCAATGGATGATTTGAAACAAAATTAGCTTCTTGTAAAACGTGTATGATCTTTTTAAAGCAAAACTGATGATCTACTTTAAGCTTTCACCCTATTTATAATAATCTTTAATGAATACAGTCCCTTAATTAAAAGGAAAAAAGAATGGAAGAAAAGAGGGAAAACAAAGAAAAGGAGGACTAGCGTTAAAATAACAACATATCCTCCAGAGAGATGAACAACAGAAACCATAGGGCAAGGGAGACAGCAGTTGGTGTAAGATATGAAAATAATAATAATTTAAAATTTATCAAAGGGTCACAAGGAGAGGGGAGGGGAGAGAAACTGATACCAGGGACTTGGCAGAAAGTAAATATCTAGAAGATAATGATGGCAACATATGTACAAAAACGCTTGATAAAATTGATGTTTTAAGAGTCCCCAATGAAAACATCTCTTAATTAAATAATAATGGTCTATTAAAACAACAATAGCAACAACAAAAATTGCTCAAGGCCCCAGCTACCATTTTCTGGGCCATTTCTTGGTGTCTTGCTTGTACATGAGGCCGTTTCCCCCCAGGCAAGAGCAGGTAATTCCCCATGGTCAGCGCTTCTTCCTGTAGCACAGCTCCCTGGGTGTGCAGGCATCCCTCTGGATTCCCATTCTTTCTCACTGTAAGTCTTGGGAGCATGGGGAACTGACATTTGTGTGGTTTGTGGTCTCATGAATGAGAGAGACCTGTTTGTCTGACCCAGGAGTCTCATAGTTGCCAACAGCATTTATGACATAGACTAAGTACTTTTGTTTGATTTGGACTGAAACAAAATCCCTGACCTTGACAAAAGGTATGATATTATTTTCAACGTTAGTTGGGACTGTAGTTCCTGATATAGATCAGAGCATGTGATCTTGGAACATGTGTTCTAATCTGAGATCTAAGGGAAGACTTTTCACTTTTTGTGAAGCCTGATTATTACCACTGAAGATTAAATAGACAGCTTCTGCAAACTGTATGAAAGCAGGTAAAATAAATGGTCAAGTTTGTTTCAAGGAGCATTTAGCAACCTGGCAGTTAGGAACTAAAGACAGACAAGGTTTCCCCACTACTTGACACCACTTAGTGATGCCAATCCCTAGGAAAGGCAACCCAGGCAGTGTTTTGTAACCTAATCAACTCAATCAGATCCGTAGTGCCTCTTTTTGGGGATAAAATAGGTAGTGTGACTTTTAGTCTGAATGGTGCAATTTAGTGCTCTGGCAGATGGCTTATTTAAGTGTGATTTGAAACAAATTTTGTTCTATAGTCTCATTACTGTGTAAACACCTCACAGATTTTTCATTCTGCATGCATTTATTATATATCTACTTTCATTGGGCTTGGTACTGGGGCTATTAAAATGAATAAAACTTGGCTATTACCATCATGGAGAGAAACATAAGCAATTAATTGTAATAATGTGGTTTAAGAGCACAGAAGTGGGAGGAACCCACTGCCTAGAGCTTCATAAGGAAAGTAGTATTTTAACTATTCCTTACGTCTGGCTTTTCTCATCACCAGTGCCTCTACCTTTAATCTGAATAGTTCTGGTGTAATTGAAATAGGAGCATATCGTGAGGAGAAACCAGTCATGGAGAAGGTTGTCGTTCTTGGGGAGGCAGAGGGTCAGTGAAAAAGAGGGAGATTCACAGTGAGCTAGATTACCCCAGTGACTGCAGCAGTGGGCAATTGTGGGGATAGCCCAATTACTGTGTAGCCCTGGAGATGATGACACAGGATCGATTGGGCAGCTGTGTGTCCCTTTGTACATAAGGTCTTATTAGTTAGAACCTTCTCAGGCACCTAACAGCCAAAAGCCCACTTTTTCCCTTTTGTATTTTTTAGTATATGTGCTGCCAAAGCGAGCACTCCCCTTTATATTTTTATATGGAATACTCTTCCTTTCCTTTTGATGTCTTGATTCCTATTCTATTTTGGCCCACACTAAATAACTATGCTTGCGTGAAACTATTTTTCCATCTTTTGTTCTATTTTCCAAGTTTCTTTTTCCAAACTGATTTTGTATACTCTGCTGCACTGTTCACTCATTGTGGGCAGGCCTCATATATTTTTCTTCTTCTTCAGCTGCTGGTTTCTAGTTACATTGAGGCATTTTATGCTGAAGAATTTAATAAATATCTAAGGTTTGACCGTTTGCTTCTAGCTCATCTTTTTCAGTTTCTATGGTTTATTTGTTTACTTTTTAGTGTTTTAATTCTAATTTTGGAACTTCTGCGGTCTAGGACAGCTGGGTCAATTTATGTGTTAAAAGTTTTCATTGAACAATAAATGAATATACTAGAATCAATAAAATGTCATGACTAAGGGCATGTGTTTAGGACTCAGAAGTTCTAGATGCAGCATGTTCTTTCTTGAAAAAACTACTTAACCTTTCTAAGCCTTTGTTTTTTCATTTGTAGATTAGAACATCATGCTATCCAAATAAATATATGTACACAGATCTGTTTCCCTATTGTTATATATAAATATACATACATATGTACATGCCTGTATTTAGACCTCTATCAATGTCCTTTGCATCCTAGTTCTTTCCTCGATTTCCTTTTACTTTCTTCATGTGCCACTGTGATGTTCAACCTTCATTCGGCTTTCAGTAATTCATCTGGGTTACACTGCACTTGATCAAAACCCACTGGGCATCCTTTGTCTTCCGCCATTTATTTTAGATCACTTGTTGTACTTTTGTTCCTGGGTTTGTTGGCACCTGCTTTCCTTTCCCCCACCTGCCTCTGTCCCTCTGTAACCATCAGTCTCATTGTTTTCTCCTCCAGATAGTTTATCCTATCTTATCTAGATAGACATGTTTCTCTGTCTTATGTCAGAGAAATCTAATCTTAATTCTCTTTTTGCTCCTTTGAAGAAATATACATACAAAATTAGGAGAAATATTTCCCAAGTACATGAGCTACACAAAATCTGTAACTATAGATAGCTCTTCATTAAGGGTAAGGGGAAGAAAGAATAACGAATAGCTAGTCCTTGGGACTACTTCAGTATTAGAATCTTAGTTGTAAAGGTGGACATTTATGCTTTAGATAGCCAGTGAATAAAGAACATAGAATTCACACATGGGACTTTAAGAACTGATTCTTATTATTTAAAAGATAGTTTTATTATTAATTCAACCATTGTTTGGTTGTTCTCTATTCACTCAACCATTATTTAGGATCCAGTACCAAAGAATGAATAGCTGGGGTCATACAAAAACAATTAAGAAATTTATAATAGATTGAGAGATTAACATGTGCCAAGTAGCTAATAAATAAATCAAGTTATAGAAGTTAAAATAAGAGTTTGGACAGTAAGGATTCTTTAAGGTGAGACATTATTTGTTATTTTTATGATTTATTGTTCTAAAAAAGAAAAAGAAAATAAATAGGGTACAAGCATTTTTAATATAAGATGCTTAATTTATTATAATAATCATAATTTAAGTTGATCTATTACTTTGTTCAGTCACTGCCTTCGAGTCAATACCAACTCATGGAAACCTTATAGGACAGGGTCAAATTGTTCTGGGAGTTTCTGAGACAGTGACTCTTCATAGGAGCAGAAGGTTCCTTGTTGGTGCCTTGGAGCACCTGATGGTTTCTGACTGCTGACCTTATGGAATGCAGCCCGACTTACAGTTTTATTGAGGAGCTTACGTCCAAATCAACTTGATAGCTTTGGGATTGGTTAGAGAGCTCTTGTAGATAAGTACCGTATGTACTTGTGTATAAGCTGAGTTTTCCAGCACATTTACATGCAGTTTTTGTAGTGAAATTAGGTGCCTTGGCTGATATTCGGGTAGGCTTATACTCGATTATATATGGTGTGTCTCTGAATAAGGGATTTGTATTTGACTCCTCTGAAGGCTTTTTCGATTATCACGTGGCTTGGTGCTCTTGAGTCGATTCTAACTCATAGCCATCCTGTGTTCTACAGAAGCCAGCACCCCCTGGTCCCGTGCCTCCATTCCGAACAGTAGTAGATGCAAATCTACAGTTCACTTACTCTCCTGAGAATTTCTACTTATTTTTATTTTGTCAAATCTGATTACATTTCTTAACTATCATAAATTTGAACACAGAATTAATCAAGAGCTCTGTTATTGTTCTTTTGTGATTGTTCAATTAAAATTTCTTCAGTGTATATTCTTTGTGTGTGTATATTGTTTCTTTCAACTCTATATGGTTAAGAGCAAAGTCACTGATCTGTAGGAATTATGGGACTCCTCTTTTTTTTAGGATACCATCTGTCAGCATGGTATATGATCATCTGATATACATATTAAGGAAGAAATATTAGCCTATATACTAGTATATATAATATAATATGTTTTATAATACTATGTATACTCCCCACTGGATCATTTCACGTAATTCACTCAGGGCATACTATTTTAGGCATGCCTTCTGGCATAGGTCGCTGCAATTCTGATCTAAAAATGTTTCTTCTCTTTCAGAATTACTTTTTCTACAATAGTGATATCTTCCTTTCTCCATCTTAAACCCAATAATTGCAAAAGAGTAAAGTAAGAAAAATAGTAGGGAATTGTAACTTACCTAAATATTTATATTTAGAACATTAGTTTATGAGATAAAAGTTTTTTACAGTATTGCATTAATATTGAAAAGCTGGTTTTTATATCATTGGCTATGTTAAATATCTATACCACAAAACCCCACTGCCATTGAGTATTTCATCTCATGATCCTATATAGTGTTTCTGAGGCTGTAAATCTTAATGAGATAAGGTGGGCCTATATTCTATACAGTGCCTCATGGCTTTGAACCAGTGACCTTTTGTTACCCTAAAGCACCACCAGTGGTCCTTATATTAAATATCAGGTTCAGAAAATTTCAAATGCATAGTCTTCCTTTTAAATTATTTTAGTTTCTTTAAAAAGACAGCAGAGGGCACTGTGGTATTTAGTTTCTCAATACCTATGTTAAAATTTGAATGTTGACAATTTTATGTGCAATGCAGTGTATCTATTCAAGTAATCTGATGAAAAGCTATGGTGTTCATTGTTCTTTGCTATTTTACTTTTCTGGGACTATAAAATTTTGTTGAATATTGGAAAATTTGAGGTGCACTATTTTTCTGAGCTGTATATTTACTTTTTTTTGAGTAAAGAAAATCCTTTAAAAAAGTAATTCTTATAAATCTATTCATTAATCCTTCAAGTGTGCCTATGTGAGATTATCTTGATTAAAATCAATACTTTGGGAAAAATAGCTTTTAGTGAATACTGTGTAAGAAATTTAATTGAGTTTTTGAAAGGTATTTTTGGCTAAGTCCTAACATCTTTAGTTGTATCATATATGAGATGAAATTTTATTACTTCATATACTGTCAGAGATAGTAATCCCAGAGTGACAAATTATTCTTGTATTACAACAATCACTTCAGAAGTGAGCCAAGTTTAGATCAACAGGAAGTCTCCATCTTTATTCCCATGTTCTTAATGAGAAAATATGACAAGGCTTACTTGATAAAATTTCTCTGGAGAAAATATGTCATGATTCCATCCATATTTTAATATATAATCCACATTAATAGGACTCTATGGAATGTTTAGGAGATAAACACCACCAAATAGAAAAAAAATATTGTTTACCATGCTTTGACATATTTAAGGAGGGAAATAAAGACCGTCGCTGCTACTTTCTTTGATTATGCTCTTATTAGTTAGTAGAAATTAAAAGCTCTAAAAGGACTATATTTTTATGTTTATCTGAAATTCAGTAATTACTCTCCAAACTTTTTGGCACCCTTTGTTACCAGTTTTACAAAAGAAGAAAAGGAAAACCCATGATATACCCAAGATCATATAGCAAGACAATGCCACTGTCAGTGAAGATTTGTAATAGTTATTTCCCAAGCTATGCCAATTAACCAGTTTAGATTTCTTCAGATACTATTTTTTTTCCATATGTATGCATACACATATATAAACGATTTTTATTTTTATATTAAAATGAATGTTTTTTGACATTCATTTTCTTTAGACAAAAGGGTTAGGGCATAGTGAGTTTTATCTTTCTATTTAGGAGCTCTGGTGGTGAAGTTGGTTACTTATTGGCTGCTAATCACAAGTTCAGCAATTTGAAACCACTAGCCACTCCAGGGGGGAAAGGTGAGACTTTCTACTCCCATGAGGTTTGAGTTTTGGAACTCCACAGGGGAAGTTTTGTGCTGCTGTATAGGGTCACTGTGCATCAGAATTGCCTCGAAGGCAATGAGAAAAATTAATCAATCAGCCTACCTGCCTACTTACCTACTTACCTGTCATCCACAGTAGTTTATGGGAAGCAAGAGGCTTTACTTTAATAATCTTTGTCCAGTGTGAGGATAAAGCTTCATGAGAGCAGGAATCTTGTATGTTTTAAAAAGAAATATATTTTTGTTCTGTAGAAAAATTATATATATTGTGTTTTCTCTACTGTAATTTATCAAGATGATCATACATTACAACATTTGAGATCAGATACTTTACACTCATGCACTAGTTTGTTAAGACATATTGGAAAGCTTAGTCATCAGCATTAAGCATGCAGCACATTATAGAAAGTATGACAATGATTGGAATTAAAATTAATAAACACAAATTCTTATTAGAAAGTAACTCCTTAAATATGAAATTGGGAAGTTGGTAACTTGTAAAATTTTAAATGGTGCTCTTTTATTGGCTTAAAGAAATTATAATTTGTGAAAAAAATCACGTTATAAAAATAGATAATGATGTTTTATGAGCATATCAAAGCATAACCACAATAATTAGTTTAAACTTAAATTACAGTTATAGTGAATACACATAAAATGTTTAGCTATTTTTCTTTGGTAAATATTTTTGTCCCTACATATTACAGTTTACCAGGGTGATCATGAATTTTAACAAAGGAAGACAGAGGATTCTATATTTCATTTATAAGACAAATGTATGGCTTATATTTATTGAGGAATTGAGGCAGAGTTTAAAAGCTTATATGAGAGCAAACAAAGGGATGGATAGGAAAATGGAGGTGAAGTAGAACATCCCAAAGTGGAGGTAAAGGGAATAATAAACAGATAATATTTATTTATTCAGTCATACTTATTGAGAGTCTCCTATGCTAGATGCTGGTGATACAGAAGTGAAAATGGTAGACCACTTCCTTGCCCTCAGGCAGCTTACTTACAGGTAGGGAGGCAGACCTTTGTTTAGATAATATAGAATAAAACAGTATTCGAGTATTCTGAGAAACAGCAAAAGTCAGGAAAAGGGATTAGAGAATGATAGTGAGAAGAGTTGGATTATTTTCCAAAGGGGGATTGAAGCAAAGGTCATGATGAAGTGAAGGATCAAGCCATGCCGATTATCTGGGGGAGAATATTAGGAAGAGAACTACTAATTAGCACATATGACCACCATAGTTCACCTGAGTTGTACTGCAGCGCTAGACTCGGGATGCTCTAATGCAAACTGTGGCTTCTTACCTGGTCTCTTGTGTGGTCTGTCGATGGCAATTGTCATGTTGCAAGACTATTAGAGCTAATTTGTGTTCCGAAGCCCCCATTTTAAATCAGATGGAGTGAAATTAACTCTTTGTCCACAAAAATGTTGCTTATAGTTTTCTCATTACTTCTCCCAAAAATTCATGAAGGTTTGCCAGTTACTTGGTGCAGATAAAAACAAATACAAACTAATTGTCATTGAGTAGATGCTAACATGTAGCAATCCTGATAAAGTTTACAAGGCTGTAAATCTTTAATAGAGCAGAGACTGTCCACTTTCTCCCATGGAGCCACTGATGGATTTAAACTGCTTTGTGGTTAGCAGACGAAAGTTTACTTACAGCACTGCCAGGAAAATAGGAATGAGTGATTGAGCAGGATTTAAATATGAATTCATGTCACTTGGAAGCACATCAGAGTGGAGACCTAGGAGCTTGAGTCTCAAAATTTGCCCCACCTTTCCACCTTCTCTTGGTAGCCTCCTCCAGTAACACCAGTGTCACCAGAGAACTCTTTAGAAGTGCAGACTGTCTGGCTCCATCTCAGCAGTTTGTAGGCGGAGGAGCCCTGCAGGTGTTTAAAAAGGTGCCTAGATACTGTAGGGAATTAAGTGCTTTGATACTAACCAAAAGGTTCGAGGTTTGAATCTAAGAGCTGTTCTGCTGGAGAATTATTAGGCAGTCTGCTTCTGCAAAGCTTTATACTTTCAGAAACTCTATATAGTAACATGTTTGCTGTATTTCCAAATCCATATGGTACTTATAGGGCAGGGTGATTCTGACGTCTGCGTAAGTTTGAGAACAACTATACTAGAGAATGCAAAACTGAATTAGACACATGCTAATAGAGGGTCCATTGATGATAAGGGAGGAGCATATCTAAAAATAGAACATTGTAATGTGTTATGGTCAAGGGTTAAAGTAGTGGTGAAAGTAGGAATAGAATGATGTGCATAGGGAGATAAATGAAAGATAATGAATTCAACCTAGGAGGAGTAAGAGAAATTTGGAAATGATAAAAGAGAAAGGCTTTGGAGTATGAAATGTGGTGGCTAGGTATTATCCTTAAAATGATTTGGCAAGTGTATGGCCTTCCCTGCCATGAGACAAGATAGGGAGCAAAGCAATGATGACCCTGAGGAACCCCCCAAATCGATTTCGGACGTGGAGGACAGGTCTTGGCACCTCTCATCAGACTCGATCAGGAAACATACATTAGGGTCAGCAGGCAGATCTGGAACTATTTATAGTCCTCCCCCTTTTGCCACTTTCTTTTTCATGTCTATCTATACAAAATAGGCAAGGTAAACAATTCTGAAGAGAAAACAACAGGACTGAGGGTTCCAGGAAGACATGGGATAGGAGAGGTGGATAGGGTAAGGGAGTGGGGAGCCAACAGACCCAGGGACAAGGGAATAAAAAGATATCTAAAATTGATGGTGAGGAGGGACTAGAACACCTGGTGGGGTTTGATCAAGTGCAAAGGAGCCAAGAGGAATTACTGAGGGCCGAATAAAGGTCAAACATAACAGTGGAAAAGGAAGAAAGTAAAAGGAAATAAGAGGAAAGAACTAGAAGGCAAAGGACACTTACAGGGGTATAAATATAGGCATGCATATATGCAAATCTATTAATATATAATAGGGATATAACTATGTACATATATTTATAGGTTAAGTATTAAGATAACAGACAGACATTGGGCCTCTACTCAAGTCCTTCCTCAATGCAAGGATATGTTGTTCAAATAACCTGGCATTCTGTGATGTTCACCTTTTTGACACCATCATTGAAGTCAAATGGGTGCATAATAAAATATGGTGAAGTAAGCTGATGGTGCCTGGCTATTACAAGATATAGTATCTTGTTAGGTGTATATAAGGCTTGAAGGTGAACAAGTAGCCATCTAGCAGAGAAGCAACCAAGCCCACATGCAAAAGCACACACACCAGCCTGTGTGGACATGAGGTGCAGATGGGATAAGGTATTAGGTATGGGAACCCCTCAAACAAGCAACCATTTCAATGTAGATGAGGAGGGTCAGAGCAGAGACCCTGAGCCTAGGTGTAGACAATTGGACATCCACTCACAGAAGGGTCACAAGCCAGCCAGGGGGCAATATAGCATCGATGAATCACACAACATTCCTCTAGTACTTTAATGCTTTCCGCCTCTGCTATCATGAATTCAGGAAAAATAAACCCCTCAGGAATAATAATTGAAGTAGTGATACCATGAGGGAAGGGGGAAGGTGGGGTTTGAAAGGAGGAGCCAATAGTAATGATTGACATTTAACTCCCTCCCCCCTCCTCAGGCTATGAACAATAGAAATGTGGGTGAAGAGAGATAGCAGATGGTGTAAGATATGAAATTTATAATGAAGATGGGAGGGTGGCAGCGGGGGTGGGGTGGGGTGAAAAGTAAGGGCTCAAGTAGAAAGAAAATGTTTTGAAAATGTTGATGGCAACATATGTACAAATGTGCATGATACGATTAATGTATGGATAGTTTTAAAGAGCTATGAGTCCCTGATAGAATGATCTTTTAATTAAAAAAAAATCCTAGGATCTTGGTTCTTTATTTTTATAAAGGTTTATTGGCACATAATTAAAATATCATACTATTCAATAGTTCAGTCATATTAAGAAGAGTTGTACAGTCATTGCCACAGTCAATTGTCAACATTTTATTTTCTTTTGTATTTGTTATTAGCTCTCCATTTCTCCTAATCTCCACTGTCATGCCCCACAGGAACTATTAATCTAGTTATTGGTTCTAGAGATTAACCTATCCTAGATTTCATATATGGGAAAACATACAGAAATAAAAAACAAAAAGTTAAAAATGCTAACAACAATATTAAAATAAAAGAAAAAAAACTCCTGTTGAAAAGAAAATAGAAAATATTAAAAACTAAGACAACTTTAAAATAGGTCAAAATGGGGATCAGATGATAAAGTGTTAGATTTTAACCTACTATATCTACGAACACTGGGCTTCTTCTCAAGGTATCCCTCAATGCCAGAACATGTTCAAATACTTTCCAAAGCACTGTATGACAGCAAAGTTATTCACATATCTGGTCTTAATGGTCAGAGAAGATTCACATGAGGTTTAATCCACGTGTATTTCCCCTTCACTTTTAACTGATGAAACTTTTAAGTGGGTCAGAGGAGGAACAAATCAGATGTTGCATGGCTACATCTATTGTAATAGTCTCTACAATACTGTCTGATACCAAGGCAGTTCACAGCCCATCAACTAACTTAGTAGGTGCCATTAAGTCAGTTCCAACAACCAATAGTGACCTCATATGCAACAGAACAAAACACTGCAGAGTCCTGCATGATCCTTACAATCATTCCATGCTCAAATCAATTATTGCAGCCACTGTATCAACTCATCTTGTTGAAGACCTTTATTTTTATTGGCCATGCACTTTACGAAGCACAATGTCATTTTTCATGGTTTCTTCAGATAATATGTCCAAAGATTGTAAGAAGTCTTGCCATCCTTGTCTCTAAGGAACACTCTGGCCATACTTATTCCAAGACAGATTGGTTTGTCCTTTTAACAGTCTATGGTACTTTAAATATTATTGTCTAGTACCACAACCCAAATGTATTGATTTTCACTTGTCTTCTGTGTTCACTGTTTAATTTTCACATGTAAATGAGGCAATGGAAAAAGCCTCGTTTAAGTCTGCCATACCTTAGCCCTCAAGGTAACAGCCTTGCTTTTCAGTACTCTGAAGAGGTCTTATGCAGCAGATTTACCTAATGCATCGCATCTTTTCGTCTATTGAATTCTGCTTCGATGACCATTGATCATGAAGCCAGACAAGACAAAACCTTTGACAACTTCACCCTTTTCTCCATTTATCATGATACTATGTATTGGGCCACTTGCAAGGATTTTTGTCTTATTTACATTGAGTTGTAATCCATACTGAAGGTCAAATCTTTGATCTTCATTAGCAAGTGCTTTAAGTCCCTCCTCACTTTTAGTAAGCAAGGTTATGCCATCTTCATAACGCAGGTTGTTAATAAAACTTACTCCAATCCTGATGCCATACCTTATTCATATAATATGATGTCTCTTATTATTTGCTCAGCATACAAATTGAATAAGTATGGTAAGAGGGCACAACCCTGATTCATAGCTTTTCTAATTTTAAATCATGAAGCAAGTATTTCATTGTTGGTTTTCACAACTGTCTCTTGATGCATGCATAGGCTCCTCCTGAGCACAGTAAGGTGTTCTGGAACTCCCATTCTTCTCAAGATTATCCATAATTTTTATGGCCCACATAGTCAAATAGCTCGGCATAGTCAATAAAACACAAGTAAACATCTTTCTGGTATTCACTGTTTTGAGTCAAGATCTAGCTGACATCAGCAATGGAAATCCCTTGTTCATTTCTGAATTTGGCCTGAACCTTTGGCAGTTTCTTGTCCATATACTTATGCAACTATTTTGGGACGATCTTTAGCAAAATTTTGCTTGCGTGAGATATTAATGATTTTTTTTATAGTTTGAGTATTTTTTGGTCTTAGGGAAATAACAGGAGACTTGATCTATGTGTGGATCCTGCAAATTGATTTTGGGCTTCCACTGTCATCCATAACCTTCTGCAAACCAGGTGCTCACAATTTAAGCTCTGATATGTCATTCCCTCATTCTGACTTGAATTATATTATTTATAATCTTTGGATAACAAAGGTTAGTATGCTTTTTCCATGTGGACTTAGTTGAAGCCTCATTTAAATAACTGTTTGAATACAAGCTTTTAAGATGCCATTTTTTTGATAGCCAAGAACCATTTAGTTTTGTTGTAAGTACCCATAACTTCAGTGATCTCTTCATGCAGATCCCTACCAACCAGGGTTATGGCATAAGAGCTAATTGTTCTTAGGTTGGGGTTGGAATGAAGTGTGAATGAAGTGTGAACTAGGACTTGCTTCTTGCTATACTTTGCTCTATGTGCACTTGAGAAAACTAAGTATTGTTTTTGTTGGTGTGTTCTGTTAAGTCTAGTTGGCTTATAGTTTATGGTTTCCATTAGTTATTTAGTCCATTTATATTTAACTTAATTTCTGATAAATCTGAATTAACATCATCCACTTTGTTAATTTATTTTCTGGAGACTGCCTGAATATAATTTTAATTTTTTGTTTCTTTACCATATCTTGTCTGTGTTAGTTGTTTGTACATTACAATGCATGTCTTAACCTAAAGCAATCTAGTACATATTGCACTTAAATTGTATTCAATTGCATTAAAAAATCTTGCTCCAACATAGATATCTTTTTAATCCTCTTTTTTGCATTATTTTTGTCACATACCTATGTTATTATAAAATTATCAACAAATATTTATAATTATTATTTTATACAATTGTTTTTCAAATCAGATAGAAAAGAGTTACAAAGCAAAAATACATTTTCCATTATGCCATCCTTTATATTGCTGAAATGCAGTGAATTATTTAATATTGGTACTTTTATTCATTGCTTGTTACTTGACATGACTGTTGCTTTCCAGCTTTGTCTGGGTAAGAAAGTTTGGGAAGATATTGATGTAATTATATGATTTCAATTGTTAGGTAATTCATTCTTCTATAGTTTGGGTCTTATAGTCTGTTTTAGTATACAAACTTGAGCCATGATTTGGATAAAATTTATATACAAGATCAGAGTTTCGTCAATTAATTTTCTTTCTTCAAAGATTCAACCCACCCCTTTAACTTTCTTGGCATTAAACTTCACCTTTTCCTTTTTGTTTTTACTTAATGGTATTATCCTTTCTATATTATTTCTTCTTTGAATAATAACATATTTAGAAGTTTGCTAATTTTACACATATTTTGAAAATTTTCATTAGATTTGTTATTGAATTATAGTTTAATTCACATATATTCTTAAATAAATGTTTTGAAATTTATTGAAGTTGCTCTTTGTTTCAGCATGGGGCATTTTTACTAAATGTCTTGCATGCATTTGGGAAGAATATGATACATATAGTTTATAGTTATTGGTGTTTTATATATCAGGTTAATTCCTAATTGTTAAACTCTTATGCTTCCTTGATGATATATCTGCTTGCCTTGTGTATTACTGAAAAGGGCATATTAAAAGTCCTAATTTTGCTTGTGGGTTTATCTATTTCTCATTATAGTTTGGCTAATTTTCACTTAATATTTACAGTCTGTTGTCTTTAATTTGCTTTTCAGAAGCACAACTAGGTAGCAGAATTTGAATATAAGTGGTGACCTCATGGAAAATTGATAGGGTATTGGGGAATGGGAACCAGGAAGCAAAGAAAGTTAGCACAACATGCCTTAATGATAGATTACTCTTTGGGAAACTGGGACTAAGTCCCAATGGAGACCTCTGAGAGACTATGTGGAACACTATAATGAATCAACAATCATTATTCTTCTTAATGGTGGAGTTAATTATCCATGACAGTGTAGTGACTCCTTTCTTCGTATGCTGGTTTATCAATGTGTGAATTCACAAATAACCACATGGAAATCAGTTTCTGGTTTAGATAAGCTTGTATTTTGTTTTCTGGTACAAATCCCTCTATTACTATACCACTGGCATCTCCTAAAGTTAAGACTCATAATTTATTAGACCAATTTGCTTGGATAAGAAGTACAAATTCCCCATCACTGAGAGAAGGAACCACTATTATTTGCATCTCTGATATTTGAACCTAAGTATAACAGTTACATGGACCATACCCCTGTTTAATGACCATTGATATAAAGTATGTACCTTATTTTGAAAGATGATACCCTGTGGTCACACCTATGTTAGTACTTCAGACACACCTTTAATATGCTATTCTGACATCTGAAGACAGCAGCTTCAGAAGTATGTGGCATATGACTATGAAGCTTGGTGCAATGGGTTACGCATGGACTACTAATCACAAAGTTGGCAGTTTAAATCTACCAGCTGTTCGAGGGTAAAAGATGAGGCTGTTTGTGTTCATAAAGATTATAGTCTTGCTTGAGACACCTTAAGGAGTAATGTGCTATTTAAAGGGGTCACTATCCACTATTAGAGGAGTAGTGGTAGTGTAGTGGGTTATATGTTGGACTGCTAACCACAATGTCAGCAGTTTGAAACCACCAGTCTTTCTGTGGAAGAAATATGAGGTTTGATACTCTTATAAAGATTTAGTCTCGGAATCACTCATGGGTAGATTCTATTATCTTTTACCTGTAGTCATACTCCTTTCCTTTAAAGCAGTGTTTCCCAAAGTGGTTGATGAGGCCCCTTGAGAGTCTTTGGAATAATCCAAGGGGACTACCAAAGATGATGTCTAAATTTTATCCTGTTTATGGACTATAGTACAAAAGTTTTTAATTGCCAGAGTGTGGGGAGCACAGGATAACTTTTTTTTTTTTGTAACTTAACCTTTAAAGTGAGCATTTTGGAATGAAACAATTTAATGGGAAATTTTTTACTGATAAGTCAGACATTTTTAAAACCTAGACTGGTAGTGCTAGCTGAGTTACTATGTGTAAGGAAAGCAAATTAATACCTAGGATATATATTATTCCAAAGGGCCAAAGGTAAATTATTGGCTCTTTTAGGAGGAGTAACTTTGGTTTAATGAACTTTCCTACAATGCATGGTATCAGATGAAGGACTTGGTGATGGCCTCACTGCTGACAGATAAGATATAAGGTAGCAGCAGTAGCTTGACAGCTTCAAGCTTTTTCCATTTACCGTGATGTTACCAGTGGATCCTGTTGTAAGGAGTTTGGTTTTCTTTTTTTTCCTTCTCATCACTGCCCCTAGTGGGAGTATGAAATCCAGCCTTGCTCCTGGAGAGTTGCTGCTGGATCTGAACCATCAATCCTGAGGGCCATAGTCCTACACACAACCTCTGTGCCTCAAGGACTCAGCTAGGAGTTTGGTTTTCTTTTCATTAAATTGGAATCCACACTACAGACCTTGATCTTTATCAGCAAATGCTTCAAGTTCTCCTCACCTTCCACAAGAAAGTTGTGCCATCTACATATTCCAGTTTGCTAATAAACCTTCTATTCCCGATGCCACACTTCTTCTTATAATCTAGCTTCTCTGATGATTCGCTTATCATAGAGATTGATAGGTATGGTGAGATGTAGTCCTCAAGCACACCTTTTGTGATGAAGTGATATGGTAGACCCTTGTTTTATTTCTACAACTGTCTCTGTTAAAAAAGTTTTTTTAATGTACAAGTTCCTCATGAGCACAATAAAGTGTTCTGGAATTCTCTACTTAAAACTATCCACAATCAAATGTCTTTTCATAGTCAGTAAACACAAATAAATATCTTTTCAGTATTCTCTACTTTCACCCAAATCCATCTGATATCAGCAATGATATCCCTTGTATCCTTCCCTCCTCTAAATCTCCTGAACCTTCCCTGTCAGTGTACTCCTGTAACTGTTGTTGGATGATCTTCATTAAAATTTGCTTTCATTACTTTCATTACTTACTCACATGTTACCTTTTTTGGAAGGTAAATTATTAGAAAGTATTAATAAAAATTTTCCGTACCTATGTGGCAAGTAGGACTCCCTGGGTGGTGCAGATATGAAATTTATTTGCCTGCATACCAAAAGGCTACCTTTTTGAGTCTTCTTAGAGGTGCCTTGAAAGAAAGACTTGGGACCCTACTTCTGAAAAACCAGCCATTGAGACCCCTAAGGAGGCCCATTTTACTCAGTCCCAAAAGGAAGGTGCCATCATGTGTCAGAGCCAACTGACTGGCTATTAGTTGGTTGTGTAAATATAATGAGTTACAAAAGGTCTCAGAGTTAATTTTACTGAACTCTCTTTTCCCTGCAGAAATCTGTAACTTCTTTCCAACCTGTTTACTCTGGATTTTTCAGTCATTTGATTCTTCTGTTATGTAATGTTTTTATACATAGAATACTTGTTTTCACTTTTTAAGTTTTACATCTATCATAATCTTAGAGTCATATAATTTTCAGACTTTTTGTGGATATTGAGTTAAATTATAAATCTTTTGGGGAGGGAGTAGAAAAAAATAAGGAGCTATGATGCCAAGGGCTCACACTGAAAGCAGATGTTTTGAGAATCATGATGGCAACAGATGTACAAATGTGCTTGACACAATGGATTGCTGTATGAATTGTGATAAGAGTTGTACAAGCACCCAATAAAATGACTTAAAAATTATAAATATTTTAAATAGACTTTCTCAACTATAATTATACCTTTTAATAGAAATTTACTGACGTCCAAGTAAGTATTTCACTAATATAGATAGCTTCAAATGAAAATTCAGAATTTCAAGTTTTCAGAACTGAACTGTGCCTCATTTTGTTCATCCTTTTTACTGAATGATTTTTTTTTTACTGCACCTCTGAATCTATCTGTCATTTCCCCAGTGTTATCAGTCACTGTCTCCCTTTTTTGTTTGCTTGTTCTTGTAACCACTAGCAGATTCCTCTTCCCATAAATATGCTCATATTCTTGAGAGATCATTCTGTGGGAGAATGAACAGTCACAGAATTAAGTCACCTGAAAGGGAATATGTTGTTTTTCTTGAGTTACTTATCATCTCCAAGCACAGAGGAGGGTGTTGGTGGTGTTTCTAAACCCAAGATATTATCTAGATAATTTCTTTAGCAGGAGTGCTGGCTTTCAGTTTCTTGAAGGATGAGGTGGTAGATCTAACAGGTAGTCAAATAAATTTATCCACACTCTATAGTTTATTAGTGTAAACATTTCTATCTTTAGGCTATAGTTCCCAAATAAATCAGATTGAGGAAAAAATTGGCGATGGTCATTTTTGTGGCTTTAAATATACTAGGGAATTCCTTTTAATATCACATTCACTTGTATATCATTGTAATGGTATGTAACATCTGCTTGAAATAATAACCTGTTGTGAAGTTTACTCTCATGCTATACAGTTAAAATATAAAGTATGGGATTTAATAATAAATTCATATAGATACACTATCTCTGGGAGGATGGGCAAGAAACTGTGAGTTTGTTGCCCTTATGAAAAAGTATGCCCTAGACCAAGTATCGGCAAACTCTTGACACTGAAGAGCCCATCCTGCCCCTCCTAACAACTTTAAAATCACTCAAGAGCCTTAAATATGTTTTTCCAAACAAATGATATCACCGTGATCTGGAATAATATCCTTCAAATGTTTTTTCCAACGTTACTTCAGAGATACATGTTCACACTGAATGTTCACACTCACGAGCCACAGTTGGCCGACTACTGCCTTAGGCTGTAGAACCGAGGTGGGAGGTATGCCTTTTGTTTTATCTGAATTTTGTGTTAAATATAAGTGCCATTCAAACAAAAATAAAGAATAAAGGAAAACTAAAGCATCAAAACAAATAAAGAGTTAAAAAAAATAAAATGAGGAACATAATGTGAATGCTCTTTTAATTAAATGTAATTTTGTGGTTGAGTCTGAGTTTTCCTTCACTCTTGGTAAACTCTTTGTATGGTTAATGGTGGAGTTTGATTAGGACTCTTCTGTAGGTGATAATTATATTCTAATATTTTACTGACATACTGTTCCTCCAACTTAAAATGATTTAGAAGAGGTTCTTGGTTTTTCTTTGACACGAGATCTATTATTTTTTGGAATGTGAATTAATTGAAATATTGCTCCATGATTAAAGGACCAGATAATGACTTATAAGTATATTTCCACTAATGATAAGCAAGACAGGATTTTAAAAATGCACATTAATAACAGTACATGATAAAAATGAAAGTGCCCTGGAGGCACAATGGGCTAAGGATCATGGGCCACACGTGGCCTGCCGAGGACATTTATGTGGCCCACTGGGTGTTTTTGTTGCCGCTGCTGTCCTGCTTAGCAGCCCATTCATCCTGGGCCTGCAGTGAATTCGTCCATAGTTTTCTTTTTTTTAACTATAGTCCGACCGTCCAACGGTCTGAGGGACAGTGATCTGGCCCCCAGCTTAAAAAGTTTGAGGACCCCTGGAGCAGTTAACTACAAGGTTGGTAAGTTAACCATAAAGTTGGTGTTCAAATGCATCAGCTGCTCCATTGAAGAACAATGAGGCTATCTGCTCTTTTGAAGTTTTAACTCTTGAAGATCCTAAAGAGCACTTTGACTCTGTCCTAATAAGGTCACATAAGTGTGAATTGACCAATAGCCATGGGTTTACTTTGGACATGGTAAAGAATTTATTTGAAAAAAAAATTCATACTTCTGTGTCTGAAATCTTGGCATTTCATTTTAAAAAGAATTTAGCCTGCTAAAGAAGTTAACAAATCTCTTATACAACCAAGTGGTATAATATTCGAGTTTTATATTACTGTTGTATTAGTATATTTTTAATGCTGACAGGGTTTCTTTTCTCTTTACCCTTTAGCCGTCCTGTGAAAGTGTGTTTATGTCCATTTCTACCAGTGCATCCTCTACACATCTCTACCAATTTGTATATAATTCAGCATCCTGCAGAGGTAAGATTATATAAAATACAACTTTAAAGCCTAAATAAATGAAGAAACATAGATGAACATATTTATAGCTCTTCACTATGTGGTACTATCAGATAAACTATTTACCAGGTATTATTTTATAGAAAATGTGATATTTCATAGCATAAAATTTTAGAGTCCCAATAATTTTGCATGAAGACAGAATGAGATTTTGTGAGTAAATATAATAAAATAATTATTGCTTTATTTTGGGCATAATTAATATCCCTTGATTTTTTTTCTTATTTTGAACTAATTCTCAGTACTGAAGGGCTATAAAATTAATGTGTATGATAAATTTTTGTTTGTTTTAAATTAAAAAAACACATGAATATCTTATCATATGTATTATATATGAATTAAAACAATCTTACTACTTACCTAAGATGGTTAGAATTGTGTATGTGCCAGTGTGTATGTGTGGTTTTGACTGTGGTTTAACTGTAGTAATGAAGAAGGTTAAGAGAGAAGTCATAGATGATCACAAGCAACCGTTTATACAGAACTAACCAATTTATAATGCAATAATGTATTCCATGTAAACTAAAATTAACGCTCATTCATGCTATCATATATCTCATCTGGCTATTGAAGAAGGGCCTTTTAAACTTTCTGAAACCTACTTCACATGAAAGTCGCTCTGGTGGCAGAGTAGTGCTAGCTGGACCACACAATCAGCAAGCCGAAGCCACCAGTGCTCCTTGGGAGACAGAGAGGTTTTTCTGTAAAAATTGCAGTGTTGAGCCCTGGTGGTATAGTGGTTGTGTGTGGGGCTGTGGCTACAGGGTTGATGGTTCAAATGCAACAGCATCTCTCCAGGAGCAAGACTGGGTTTCCTACTCCCACCAGGGCAGTGAGCAAAAAAAAAAAATGCAGTCTCAGACACTCAAAGGGGCTGTTTCACTGTGTCCTACAGGGTCACTATGACTTGGCATCAACTTGATGGCAGTCAGTTTGATTTTTGTTTTCCTACCACATGAATGATGCAGGAAGCATTAAAAGAAGATGGCAAGAATGCAGGGTCACTGTACCCCAAACAGCTAACTGATATTCAGTCATGTTAAGAGTAGCATGTGATCAAGTATCAGTGGTAAGGAAAGAAGTCCTAGCTGCATTGAGGGCATTAGCCAAAAACAACGCTGCAGGAATTGATGGAAGAACGAGTGGAAGGAGCTAACTGTAGTGAGAGATCCGTATTTATACCCATTTCAAAGAACGGTGGCATAAGAGAACACTCAACTTATAGAGCGATATCATTGTATCACATGCAAGTAAATTTTACTTAAGATCATCCAGCAACAGTCGTAGCCATACACTGCAATGGAACAGGACATATCATTGCTGATATCAGATGGATCTAGGCTCAGCAGAGAACACTGGAAAGATGTTTGTTTGTGTTTTATTGTCTATGCAAAGGTATTTGACTATGTGAATCACAACAAATTAGGCATAGTTTGTGAAAAGAATGAGAATTCCAGAACACATCATTGTGCTTATGGAACCTGTACATTACTTTAGGTAAATATGCTTCATAAGACCTCTTTAAAGAGTTGAAAGGTAAAGATGTTACATTAAGGACTAATGTATGCCTGACTCAAGCTATGGTATTCAATTTTCTCATTTATGCATGAGAAACAAGGATATTGAATAAGGAAGACTGAAGAGAATTTGATACATTTTAACTACAGTCTTGTCAAAGACCATTGAAATTACATGGACTACCAAAAGAACAAACAGATATGTCTTGAGAAAAGCACATCCAGAATGCTTTGTAGATGACAAAACTTTATCTCATATACTTTGGACGTGTTTTCAGGAGAGGCCAGTCTCTAGAGAAGGACATTATGCTTGGTAAAGTGGAGAGGCAACCCAAAAGAGAAAGGCCCTCGATGAGGTGGGTTGACTTGCTGTTAGCAGTCCAATAAGGAACCACTCTGCCACCAGAAAACATTTCCTGATCTTCTTTATCAGGTCCCACTCTTACCTCATTAACTACAGGTAGTAGTTAGTATATATAACACAGCAGAAAATGGAAGATAGATTTACAATATCGGGAATTATAGCCTAGCAAAATTGACAGCAGTTTCTCAAAGAACATAAAGAAGCTTTATTAGAAAGGATAAGTTATGTTAGACTACTTAATCTTTATAAGTAATATTTTTGTATCTATGATGAGATCAAGATGAGATCAATACTTTTTGATTTGAAACTTCTAGAAGTGGGGAAAAAGAGTGGTGTAAGAAGATGAATCTTCATGTCTCATGAAATCTAGAAGTGGGGAAAAAGAGTGGTGTAAGAAGATGAATCTTCATGTCTCATGAAAGGCAGTAGTTAAGAGTAAAGGTTCTGGAACTACACTGCTTGCATTTGCAAGTAATAGCTCTGTGTACTCTGTAACTTGGGGTAGTTAAATAATTTCTCAATTTCTTCATCAGTAAAATGAAAATGCCAAAAAAATTTACTGGTTTATTATGAAAAGTAATAAATTAGCACACACAAACACTTTGAGTTATGTATATTGTTAGTTAAAATAGTGGTAGTTTATAGATCATAATGATAAGTGCTAATTGAAGAAATAGCATGACACATTTTTAGAGGTATGGTGTAACTACAAGAAGAAATACCTAAGACAGTTATATTGCTTTTGGGAAGTGGCACTGAGGAATGTATCAAGGAACAGCTGTGGCATTATTGATTGTTAGGTAAAATTTGACATGATATTCAGATATTATGTTTACTAACATGTTGTAAGTTTGTGTCAGAGTCTCTTCTTATGATCGCAAAGAGAGAAGAACATTACATAAAATATTGGGGAATGCCCTAAGACCTGGAACACTGGCTTTGTTGTGGCTACTTTGGGTATGATCTGCAAGGTAAACCACCTCAGGAGAAAGATGGACTTTTTACTCCCCAACCAGTTATAGTCTCAGAAACTCACAGGGGTAGCCCTACGGGGTCTTTACGTGTCAGCATTAACTTGATAGTAGTTTGTTTGGTTTTGAATCCAAAAAACCGTGCTTATCAATTGTCTCATCTTCCCATTCATTAACCAGTTCCCAGTCAATTTTCTGTCTCTTGAGAATACAATTTTTCTAAAGTTTAAAATCCCAATGAACTTTGACTTCATTTCCTTTCCCAACTTTGCTAACTTTTTTTGCATGTGCATTGAGTGAAAATTTACACAGTAGACCCTCTTTTCAATCGAGTTCATAAACATTTGTTTTATCATGCCTGCTTTATATAAGATTCATGAAAATTGAGCAAGGGTGTGATTGCATTTTCAGGGTAACTAATACTATACCCCCCGGGTACCTGCTAGTTTCTAACCAACCTGAAATCCTGGTATCTTATATGATCTTGCATGTTCTACCACTGTTTTTCTCCTACTGTATTCTGGACCTGCTAATGTGATTCCTGAAAGATCATTTGGTCCATTAATGTATGGATGGGTTGTTTCCATGGGCCATCATTTTCCTTCATTCTTCTTTTTTCCAGATAGGGAAAGACCAATCAATGTTATATCTTAGATAACTGCTCACAAGCTTTTAAGATCTTGATTGCTACTCATCAAAGTAGAATGTGGAGCAGGATGAGCCCTGGTGGTGTAGTGGTTGTGTGCGGGACTGCGGGCCACAAGGTTGACAGTTCAAATCCAACAGCAGCTCTCCAGGAGCAAGCCTGGGCTTCCTACTCCCACCAGAACAGTGATACCACACATACAGATACACACACACACACACACACACAAAAGTAGAATGTGGAACACTATGTTGTGCCAGTTTACCTTGGTCTCCCTGAGGTCCAGAAACTCATTCCCTTAAGATATTTGGTCAATGTCTAATAAATTCTTATAATGTTACCCCTTATTTTCTCTACCACAGTCATAGATATACGAGAAGGTACACCCCCCAAACCAGATGTGATGTGAGGGGGATAGTGCATTTGGAGTTCTTTCTACCACATCAAACTGTTAATCACACTTCCTATTTTAAAAATATTGATTAACAGTGTGCGACTAAAAAGGCCTAATATGTGGCAGATAGAGGACTGGTTTTACCAACATGATAATGTACTTGGTCATGTAGTCATCTCAATGTGTCAGTTTTTGGCAAAAAAACAGCATACCTCCCTTGCTCCATACATGTTAGGCCCCTGATTTCACTCTATGCGACTTCTTTTTTGTTTTTGTAACTGGAGAAGGATATGAAAGGATAGCAATTTCACGACATAGAAATGGTGAAGAAAAAAATGAGGGAGGTGCTGTCAGCTGTCCAAACAAATGAGTTTTAAAAATGTTTCTAAGAATGAAATTGCAGATTTGACTAATGTATTATGTGTAATGGAGAGTACTTTGAAGGCAATCAGGTTGCTTTGTAAAAACATTTAAATACATAGCTTGGGGGAGAGGGATTCCATTTTTGGGCGGGTACCCCCTCATATTTGTAGCAAAGGTATCTTTGTACAAATAACCAATGTAAAATTTAGATAATTCTAGATAATGGTGTATCCCTACTGTTCTCCCACTCTTATTCAGCTTACATGTCTATTTATATATCTACTCATAGATAACTGTTATTGCTGGGTTGTATATGTAACAGTATTTATTTTTGTTCTCTTCTAACTCTTTATTATGCAGATAAATTTAGTTACTCTTGTTGTTGCTTCATCTTTAAATTCTTTTTTTAATTTTAATTTTTTAATTTTTTGGGAGGGAGCATCACTGCCCTCTGGTGGGAGAGGGGGGCCTAGCCTTGCTCCTGGAGAGCTGCTGCTGGATTTGAACCACCAAGCCAAAGTTTTTCTTTAAAATATACTTTAATGGCTAAAATTATACCATTATAAATAAGGGGGAGTACAGATTGGTGACCCAAGGCGAAGCGACATCCTCTTACAGAGGGGTTACAGGGAGGAGATAAGCCAGTTAAAGTACAGTGTAGTAACAACAAAATATGAATCTTTCCTCTAGTTCTCAAATGCTTCCTCACACCCACTATCATGCTTTTGATTCTACCAGACAAGTCTGACTAGAACAAGGGATGTACACTGGAGGCAGAAACATGGGGAACTTAGGATAGATATTTCCTCAGGATGAGTGAAGGGAGTGGTGAGACTGGGAGGGTGGAGGGATAGTGGAGTAGAAAGGGGGAACTAATTTCAGGGCTCTACATATAACCTTTCCTCTGGGGCTTGGCCAACAGGGAAGTGAGTGAAAGGACTCATTGGACAGTATGTGATATGAAATAGCAATTTGTAAATTATTAAAGGTTCATGGAGGTAGGAAGGAAGGGAAACATGGGGTGCTGGAACTGGGGCCCTAAGTAGAGGGAGGATATTTTGATAGTGATGATGGCAACAAGTGTGCAAATGAGATCTGCATACAATTGATGTATGTATGGATCGTGAGGGGAGGTGTGTGAGTACCCAATAAAGTGATTCATTAAAAAAAAAGCGGGGGAGGGATAGCTTTTTTTTTTTTTTTTAAGAGGAGCTTATACCAAGAACTCAAGTGCAAAATGTTTGGGAATGTATGTGGCAACATGTGTGCAAATGTGCTTGATACAGATGATGTACTGAATAATAGCTGTAAGAGCCCCCAATAAAATTATTTTTAAAAATAAAATAAAATTAAAAAATATATAGTTTAATGAGCATAATAGAGATACAGGGACAAAATACATAGCCACAAAAATGTCCCTAAAGGATTTTTGAAATACATGTGGTTATTATTAGTAGTATTTTTTGGTGTGTTTGTATGTGTGAGTGTGTTATAGACATATATGCAATTGTGTGTAAGATTAAATTTATTTTGATTGCTCTAGTAAGATTAAAGGTAATAGCTTCATTTGCTAAGTGAATTGTAATTCACTTGTAAGGCTAGAAGCGTAGCCCGTAGATCAGATGCTAGGATCGTTTTCTTGCTTCATCTTTGTAACCTTGTTTTGGTAACAATATTGTCTTAAAATAACTGATTAACTGAATGCCCTTATCAAATATGACATTTCACATAAGGAATTTATTCTAAACCAACCTTTCCAGTTATTTTCAGATAGATTCCTACAGAGCTTATGAAAATAATTAATTGCTAGAAAAAGCAAGAGCTCATTAAGAGTTTATAATTCTTGGTATGCAGTGGGAGTCAGTGGGCAACAAATATTATTTTAAGATATTTCATTTTTATTTACAAACAACCCCCACTATCATCAAATTGATTCCAATTTATAATGATTCCATCAACCCCCTGTAGAACTGTTTCTTTGAGTTTCTGAGACTTCCAACTTTTACAGTCGTAGATAGCTTTTATCTTTCTCCCATGGAACAGCCAATAGGTTTAAAATGCTGGCCTTGTGATTGGCAACTCGATCCATAACCCACCGTACCACCATGTCTACAAAAAGAGCTTATTAAACTGGTTTAGGTAATACAGATGGATTTTAACTGAATGCAGAAAATGCTAGAAAGATGTTTACTTGTGTTTCATTGATTAAGCAAAGCAATTTGAATGTGTAGGTCATAATAGACTATGAATAGCTTTGAGAAGAAGGAGAGTCCTAGTACACCTAATTGTGCTAAACAGAAATTGTACATGGATCAAAGTGCAGTTGTACAAAAGGAATAATGGAATATTGCATGGTTTAAAATCAGGAAAGGTGTTCATCAGCGTTGTATCCTCTCACTATACTTTTGGTCACACTGAATGTTGAGCAAATCTTCAGAGAAGCTTGATGTACAAAGAGGAGTATGACATCAGGATTGGAAGAAGAATTATTAACAACTTGCTATATGTAAATGACACATCCTTTCTTTCTGAAAACGAGGTACTTGAAGTACTGATCAAATCAAGGATTACAACCTTGAATATAGATGTCTGTAAACAATGTAAACAAAATAAAAATACAATGGGACCAATAGGTTCATCTTGATGAATGGAGAATAGCTTGAAATTGTCAAGGATTTCATCTTCATGACTCCTCAATCAATGCTCATGGAAGCAGTAGTGAAAAGATCAAATGACATATTGCGTTAGGTAAATCTACTATACAAAATCTCTTTAAAGGGTTTAAAAGCAAGGATATTAGTGTGAAGACAAAGGTATGCCTGACCTGCGCCATGCTATTTTCAATTGCCTCACGTACATGTGAAATTGGACATCGAATAAGAAAGACTGAAGAAAAATTGATGCCTTTGAACTATGATGTTACAAAAGAAGATTGAAAATACCATGGAGTGCCAAAAGAACAAACAAATCTATCTGAGAAGAAGTACAGCCAGGATGCTGGGATAGTGAGACTTCTCATCAATGAGGAGGTAGTGCACCCCCCCCCCCCCCCCCAAAGAGAATAAAACAAAAGACCCTTGGGATTTATCCCCCAAGGTTATGTATTTATTTTTTTATTTTTTTATAAAACAACCTGATCACCTTCAAAGTACTTTCCATTACACTTAATACATTTGCCAAATTTGCAATTCCATTCTTGAAAACATCTTTGAAACTCATTGTTTGGATGGCTGACAGTACTTCTCTCATTTTTTTCTTCACTTCTTTTGCATTGTCAAATTATTGTCATTTTTTGTCTTTTTTTATTTGTGGAAACAAAAAAGAGTTTTATGGAGCAAGGTCAGATGAGTAAGATACCTTTGATAAGAGAGACATTCTATTTTTTGCCCCAAACTGGCAGTCTGAGTTGGCTGTTTGAGCCGGTACTTGAGCAGGTTTCAGTGGAACTGCTTTTCTGAAAAGATTCACTGTGACTAGTAAGAACCTTCCCAGGCAATGCCATTGGATGCACTAACTTAGAGTGAGTTGCTAGATGCTTGATAGGGGGAAAAATGCATACCATGCAAGCTCCACTCCACCCAGTGCAGTTTCATTTTTTTTTTTTGTGGTATCCTCACCTACTGTGGATGTGTTATTATTATAGACTAGTTCCTACAAAAAGACATTATGTTTTATGAAGTGAAGGGGCAGCCAAAAAGAGAAAGGCCCTTGATGAGATAGATTGACACAGTAGCTACAACAATGGATTCTAACATAAGAATAATTGCGAGGTTGAAACCTGACAAGCTTGATGGCACTTAAAACAGCAACAACAAAAAAACATGTTTCCTATTTGTTGCTCACAGTATATATTTGCTATGTTGTTGCCTAAGAAGGAAGATAAAAGTTCTTAACAGAGTATTAAAATAAAAATGGATTTATAAATAGAAACCAATTTTTTTTCTTTTTTTCCCCTATGGAACAAATTTGCGTGTCACGAATTTGCGTGTCATCCTCGCGCAGGGGCCATGCTGATCTTCTCTGCATTGTTCCAATTTTAGTATATGTGCTGCTGAAGAGAGCACAGAAACCAATTTTTTATCATTAATTTATTTAGTCTCATAATAGATTTTTTTATATTGGTAAGAAGTTTCCTGAAGTATTCTGTCTTTTAAAAATTATATTAAATTTATTTCTTTTAAATCATTTTATTGGGGGCTTGTACAGCTCATCACAATCCATCCATCCATCATCGTTCCAAGCACGTTTGTACCTTCGTTGCCATCATCATTCTCAAAACACCTTCTTTCTACTTGCGCCCTTGGTATCAGCTCCGCGTTTTGCCCCTCCTTCCCAACCCCCCATGAACCCTGGATAATTTATAAATTATTTTAGTAGATATGCTGTCGAAGTGAGCATGGTATTTTATAAATTATTTTTTTCACGTCTTACACTGACATCTTCCTTCACCAACATATTCTGTCTTTAAAAAGCATTTTCTAAATCTTGATTAAGTTAACTGGCAAAGTTTACAAGTTGTCTAATAGGTGCCATCAGAAACCCGTGGGTCAAACTATTTAGTAGTTTGAAGTATCTGGGAGTGTCCACTTTGCACAGGTGTCTAAGGTGGTTCCTATTTGTTAAAGATATCAACTCTAGGGCTGAGCCCTGGTAGCGTAGTGGTTGTGCACGAGACTGTGGGTTGGAGGTTCAAATCCAGCAGCAGCTCTCCAGGAGCAAGGCTGGGCCTCCTACTCCCACCACCAGAGGACAGTGCTGCCCCCCAAACAAAACAAAAAACAAACAAACAAAAAAGATATCAAGTCTATCTAGCCTGTAGATGACTGTAGAGCTGTTGGCTAAGCATCTGTGTGAAACAAAATCCATCTGTATATGCAAATTGTAGATGTAAATTGTAAAGGTCTGATGATAATTTTTAACAAGATTAATGAAATTTAGTTGTTTCTGTAGCACACAACATAAGATGAGAACCTTCCTGTTGATGGCCAGAAGGGATTCTACATGGGTTTATTCCATGTGTATTTCATGTTTACTTTTTTTTTTAAGGCATCACTGCCCTCAGGTGGTAGGAGTAGGAGGCTCAGCCTTTGCTCCTGGGAGCCAGAATTGAACCTCCATCCCAGTGGGCCGCAGTCCCGCACACAACCACTACACCACTGGGGCTCAGCCCTCATGTTTACTTTTTAAAAACTGAAATAACTTTAAAGTGTGGCAACAGTGAGATTAAATAATAAGATATTACAGTTTAACCTAACTGTGGTTACCATAATCCACTTTAAGATGTCCTCTGTCTGATAACAAGGCTTTTCACATCCCTCAGCCAGAGTTAGAGAGCATTCTCCAGAGGCTTCATCCATGTGTGCATCCTGCAAATGAATTCTGGACTTCCCCTGTCATCCATAGCCTTCTACAAACTAGGCCTTCATAATTTAAGCAATGACCCCATTCCCTCCTTTGGATTTGGATTCTAGTAGATACAGTTCTTAGATCACACAGAGCGGTGTGCTTCTCCCATGTAGACTTAGTTGACATCTCACTTAGGTGACAGCTTGTTTGAAGACAAGCCTTTGAGACCCCAGAGACTATTTTTTTCCTGATAGCCAGGCACTGCCTAGTCTATTCATCACATTTTTCTATAGAACCCATATTTCCAGTGATATCTTCATGAGAAGTCGAGCAATGTCATAAAAACTAATTATACTTGGATTGGGTCTAGAATTAAATGTGAACGCAAAATCCATTCATATATCTACGGTTTATATATGTTTCTGGTTCACCTTAGAAACATCATTGCCATTTTATGTTAGAGAAAATTATCAATCATCCCCCTAGAGCAAGGGAGTCAAACTGGTGGCCCGCGGACCAGCCCCCGAGTTAATTTTTTGTGGTTCACGATGCTCTGAAATAAAATGAAAATAGAAAAAATAGTTATGAAGAAAATAGCATTTAGGGGAGATCAAGGCATTATCATATACACTAACTTTTTAACTACTGAAGGTAAGTAAAACCTTCAAAATCAAAGTTTCTCATTTTAATTGATTTTGACACCCCTGCCCTAGGGTGTCACTTCCACTGCCATTGAGTCCATCCTGATTCACAGCGACCTTAAAGGACAGCAACCTTATGATACAGGGTAGAACTGCTCCTGTGAATTTCTCAGACTGTGAATCTTTACAGGAGTAGAAAAACTTACCTTTCTTTCAAGGAGCTAGTTGGTGGTTTCTTAATAGATTGATCCTGCAGTTAGCAGACCAGTGCGTAACCACTATGCATTAATAGTGTCAATAGTTTAGCTAATTGTATAGAATTTAAAACATAGATTATCAAATAGACCATAAAACCACTTCCCAATTACTTATGGCACCAATGGAGGCTATCTTATTGTTTGAAATAAATTAGAAATGAAAATAAAATAGAACATTGTAAAGAATAAAACAAATATTAAGTTAAGGCTGTCAACAAAGTTCTGTTGATGCTTTGCCCCTAAGAGCTAAGAAAAGACACACCTGACCTTGAGCTGTCTGTGTAGCTGTCTTCTACCCAAGTGTAACTAGATACACCTTTTGAATCCTGGGGCTTCAAGAATTTTAAAGGATACTTTTAATAAAAAGTAATATGATACATCTCAAAAAAAATAAAATGAAGAAACTCCAAAAATGTTAATTTCTTATTTGTGTTAGTCTGGGTAGACTAGAAAAACAAATTCATAAACACTCATGTATATAGGGAAGAATTTTATATACAAAGAGCAACTGTACATTAAGAAAGCATCCCAACCCAGTCCTGTTGAAGGTCATAGTCTGATATTAGCCCAAATTTCTGATACCAGTCTATAAAGTCTTCTTCAGACTCATGAAACACATGCAATAGTGCCGAATGCAAGATGGTCACAAGCTGGGTGGGTAGAAGGCCTTTGGATCCAGTGGCGTTGTAAACATCTCAGCGCTGACAGGAGTCTCCAAGTGACTCCTGCAACTTCAGAGGTCTGGTTGCATCCATGTAGCTTGCCGGCTCAGGGCACTAGGGTAGCTCCACGTGGCTTCTCCTCAGGGATGTCTCGCAGGAAGTAAGCAGAATCTCAAAGCGAGTCTTGTCTGTAGAAAGCCTCCAAGGAGGTGGACCAGAGTTATAGTGTCCTTACCTCCAAGAAGGAATCACCACATTTCCCAGAATTCACTCAGAGATGTCATTGGCTATCATCTCCAGATTTACAGGTTAGATTCCATCCCGACACACTTAATCCTCAAACTGACACAAAATTAAGGAACTGCCATATTATTTAATGAGGAAAGTGTGAAGATGTTGCAACTGGACCCTAAAGACGAGGTATATTTATAGATCACAAGTAAATAATGAATGTAAAACCGACTTGACTACATGGAGGAAGGGTATTATCCCATTAGAGAAAGCATTTTTATATGTCTATAAGCATTATTTGCATTATTATCAGTTTTCTGTACATGAACATTGATTGCTGCAGTTATAAATAATCAAAAAAGGGACCATATTGATATATGTAGGTGCAGATCATTTCCGGAGGTCAGACATTCCTATGAGAATATACGGGCTTCTTGTTTTTCCCCTTTTTAGGGTTATTTTAATTTTTATGGGTGTAAGTTAATAAAAAAGCAAGTCCATTGCCATTCAGCTGATCTATCTCATAATGATCCTATGTGGTCCAGAAGCAAACTATTCTCTCTGGGGTTTAAGTGAATAGATTGAATATTTTAGAAAACTTTTAGGTTTACTCAAAATTTATCAGAAGGTGCGGGGAGTTCCCATTGACTAACTTCCTCCATCCCCAGTTTCCTCTCTTAACATGGACCAGGAGAGTGGTACATTTGTAGATAAAGAAAAAAAACAAACACCTTTTTATAATGATTTGGGTAAAAATTTTCAGAGCAAATGGAGTTTCCATTTAACAATTCATAAGCATTTTTTGAAAAACTAAATATTGTGCTTCTTTATTTTAATTTTTTGAGGGGAATCACTGCCCTCTGGTGGTTGTGGGAGCCACCCAGTCTTGCTCCCGGAGAGCTGCTGCTGGATTTGAACTGCCAAGCCCGTGGTCCCCAGTCCCACACTCAACCACTACACCACTGGGGCTCAACCCTGTGTTTTATTAAATTGAACATTTTGAGCCTGTTTAAATTTCTTTTTAAAAAATCATTTTATTGGGGGCTCTTATAGATCTTATAATATTTCATACATCAATTGTATCAAACATGTTTATACATATGTTGTGATCATCATTCCAAAACATTTCCTACTTGAACCCTTGGAATAAGTACCTCTCACATTTTCTTTTATGACATTGATTGCAGTGTTTACAATATAACACATGATTCTCACTTTTTCCTTGTGCTTACTGTTTCATTCTTCATTCTTTCATATTGCTTCCTGTTTTCTGATCTTTATCCTGATCTAATGCTACCCTTTTGATCTATATGGTTGATTTTTCTAAGGGATGTTTGCCTTTTTATATTATTGTTTACTTGATTGGCTCCAAACTGAATAGGATGAGGTTAGTTTCAGGTTTGTAGGATGTCTCAGGACCATAGTTTTGGGGAGTCGACCAGAGTATTACTAAGCTTCACCTCTCTTTATGAATATGAGTTTGGTACTATGTTTCCCCCCTGTTTTATCTAGAATCATCTATCATGATCCTTTTCAGAGTGGTTAACAGTGGAAGCTGGCCACTGTTATACTTCTGGTGTCAGAGTTAAAGAGGCAGGAATTCACTTGATGCATTTGACCTTTGGACTGATTGATTCTTTGCAGCTTTCATTTTCTTATTCTTATTTACTCTGCATGGGAAAACATCAACAGTTGCACCTTAGATGGTCACTCAACAACCCTTTGATCCCAGTTGCTACTCACTGAAGTAGGATCGTTTGTCAGATGGCCTTCATGTCCCTGAGGATTGTGGTCCTGTGCCTCCAGATCCAGTACTCATTCTCTCAAGTGTTGGATCATGGCCAAAGAATTGTCATAACTCTGCCTTCTGTATGCTTTACAGTGTTGTGGCAGTCATGTGCTCATGTTAATTTCATGATTGAGATGTAGGGGTAGAGTCTAGCCTGTTAATCTGGAGATAGCCATTGAGTAGCCAATGAGGCCTCTGTGTGGGCATGGCTTTCTCCTGAGACTTCTGGGAAATCTTGCGATATTTCCCTAAGAGAGTTGAGAACCTATCTCCCCAGTTGTTGGGAGTTAGTCTCAGAGACAATGAACTATGGACAATACAAGATAGTAGCATCCCAGGAGCTGAAGGAGCCGGCGGAGAACCCACACAGCTTTGCCCTGATGGAGCCAGACCTCTGAAGCTGGAGAGGCCATGTGGAGACCCCTGCTGAGTTGCTTCTACCACCACTGGATGCTGTTGATGGACCCTGAGCCCTGGAAACGAGGAGCCCTGGGGAGGTCCCTATCAGTCCTGGGACTCTGCACCCACTGGCCTGTGACTTTGTGAGTCGGAAGGGGACTTTATAGACTGATTATCGGGCATATGGGCTAATACCGGACTTGGGACTTTGTACTGGATTGGGTTGGGATGCTTTCTTAATGCTTTCTTAATTCTTCTTATATATAAACCATACCCTAATATGCATATGCGAGTCTATGTATTTGTTTCTCTAGTTTACCCGGACTAGCACATATGTTCTTGAGTATATCTGCAACACCTTTAAATTTTAAGTTTTCTCTGTGAATTCTGTGTAGTCTATAATTTATGATGATAGCCCCACTTACCTTCCCAAACCTGTTTTTCCAGCATGTCCATGTACTCACTCATAGATTAATATTTTTATTAAAAATGTTTTATTGTGAATTAAGTGGCCTTTTCATGTCAGATAATAAGTTTTGTATTCAACAACTTAAACTTACCAAACTTTTCAGTAGTTTTCCCTGTTTCTCTCACCCTCCCTGCCATGCCCTCTGCTTTCACTCCCTTTCACACCTGTTGAAGGAGCTTTGGTGATGTAACGATTGCGTGTTGGGCTGTGAGCCATAAGGTCAGCAGTTCAAAACTACCAGCTGCTCCACAGGAGACAGATGCGACTCGTGACGTCCGTAAAGAGTTACAGTTTGGGAAACTCATAGGGGCAGTTCTACCTTGACTGCAGGGTCGCTGTGAGTCAACAGTGATGTGATGACAGTTAGTTATTGTTGATCACACTTGTTAATATTGGTCTACCCTCTAGCCTCGTGTTCCCCAAAGTGCACTTTACTGCCCCTGGGTGGATGCTGCAGTGATCCAGGGGAGTTACAGGAGCAGATATGTATACTTTTAATTACTATGGTGGTCTGGGTAATTTCTTTGCTATAAAGTAAATGACAGGCCAAATAAGTTTGGGAACCTATTCTAGCCTATTGTTTCCCTTTCCCTTCCTCCCTGGTAACCACCAAAGTCTGTTTCTTTTGGTTTGAAAACCTTTGTCTTTCTTTCTTTTATAGCAGTAATCTCATAAAATATTTGACCTTTTGTGATAGCTAATATCACTCAGTGTAGTATCATCAAAATCCATGCATATTATATGTGTCATAGTTCCATCATTTAATTGTGATAGCTCTCATAATTAATACTTTTAATGATGCATAATATTCCATTGTATGCATGTATCTAGTGTATTTATCCATGTATTTCCATTTTCTAGCTATTCTGAATAGTACTGTGGTGAACATGAGTGTACATGAGTCTGTTCATGTTATAGTTCTAAATTCTTTAGGGTATATACAAGGAAAAATACTGCTGGATCATATGGCATTCTTAGTTGTTTGAGAAACTGTCATATCACTTACCATAGTGGTTGTAGTTTTACAGTTCCACCATCAGTGTTTGAAGGTTCACTGTACCCATTCCAGCATTTATTATTTTCTTTTAACTTTACTGTCAGTGCTAATGTGAATTGGTATTTTATCACTTTAAGAAATTTACATCTCTCAAATGGCTAATGATTGTAAGCATTTTTGGTAGGTTGTATGTTGCTCTCATTTGTTTAAAAAATTTCCATTTGTTTAAAATTCTTTTAAGTACAATTCCTTATTTTTTCAATTACCCAGTAGTTGTAAAGTAGTGTTGTTAAGTGTTTAAATATTTTAATCTCCCCCTTGCTATTCTTATTGCTGATTTCTAATTTTATAGGCTTGTAATCTGAGAAATTGGTTTGTATTATCATGATATCTTTTAATTAATTCATTAATCATTTTTAATCTTTTAATTTATTAAGACTTATTTTGTGACCTAAGTATTTTCTATTTTGGGGAATGTTCCATGTGTTCTGGAAAAGAATATATTCACTGCAGTTGTGTTGTGAACTGTTGTACGCATGTCTAAGAGGTTCAAGTTGATAAGTTAAGATAATATATCTTAAACTAAAACAACTTGAGAAATATTCAATCCGTGAACTGCAATATTGAAAATTCTAAGGCATTATAACGAATGATAGGAAGCATATAATAAAACCCCAAAAAGGGACAGAAAGAATACATGGAGTCACTCGACCCAAAAGAACTAATCAATAGTCAACAATTTCAAGAGGTAATATATGATCCAGACCAATGGTACTGAAGGAAGAAATCCAAGCTACACTTAAAACATTAGCCAAAAATATTTCAGGAATTGTTAAAATATTGTATTAGATTAAGTTGATGAAAAAAATCAGAAACACACATATATGTTTAAGAAAGAGCTTTAAATCAAAAGGCAACTGTATATCAGGAAAGCATTCCAGCCCAGTCCAGATCAAGTCCATTAGTCCAATATTAGCTCATAAGTCAAATACTGTTCCAAAAATCCTTCAGACTCACACAGTCACATGCAGTAATACAAAAAGCATGAAGGTCGCAGGCTGGTACAGGCAAAGTCATGTAGATTCAGTAGTGGAAGAAACATGTTAGCACTGATTGGGTCTCCGTGTGGTTCTTCCATCTCTCCGAGTCTGGTTATTCAACAGGAAGGTGAAACAGAGAGAGAGAGAGAGAGAGAGAGAGAGAGAGAGAGAGAGAGAGAGAGAGAGACTCCTTGCAGGTATCAGTACGTCTCTGCATGGCTGGTTAGCAAGAAGACAAAGGCAGAAAGAGAAAGGAAGTTTCCAAAATCCTCATAAGATGACTATACCTACAAGAAGGCCTTTGACCCGATTGACAGCCAATTTCCACTCCTACATGAAATTTTGTAACTGGCACAAATACCAGTAGAAATGTTTCAACAAGCAGATGAAGAATTAAAAGTTCTCCTTCATCGATGCCAGGAAATAAAGAAAACCACTACTTTGTCAACCTACTTATGCTTTATTAACTATGTTAAAGTATTTGACTGTGTAGATTATGACGAACTAAGAGTAACTTTGAGAACAATGGGAATTTCAGAACAGTTCATTGTGCTCATAAGGACTAGTACATGGATCAAAAGGTAGTTTCAGAAATTGAACAAGGGAATACTGCATAGTTTTAAAATGTGCATTAGGGTTGTATCCTGTCTCCATCCTTATTCAATATGTGGGCTGAAAAAATAATCAGAGTAGCTGGTCTTTTTAAAGAAGAATGCAACACATTAGGATTGGAAGGAATCTTATTAGCAACTTTTGGTGTGCAGATATACAGTATGCTAACTGAATGTGAGGATGGATTGATGCGCTTACTGATGAAGATCAAGGATTGTAGCCTTCAATATGGATTACAATTCAATGTAAAGAAGATCAAAATCCTCACAACTGGACTACTAAGTAATATTATGATAAACAGAGACAAGATTGAAGTTGTCAAAGATTTCATCTTGCTTAGATCCACAATCATTTCTCAGAGAAGCAGCAACTTAGAGATCAAAGAATATATTGCATTATGTAATATGCATTGTGTAATATGTACTGTAAAATCTGCAGTACTTTAAAGAGATCTGGAGTGCCCAGCTAGTTTAGTCAGTAGAGCATGAGACTCTTAAAGTGTTGAAAAACAAGGAGATAATTTTGAGGGTCAAAGTGTGTCTAATTTATGTCATAGTATTTCCAATTGCTTCATATAAAAATTGGACATTAAATGAAGAAGACCAAAGAATAAATGGATACTTTTTTTGGCATCACTGCCCTCTGGTGGTGGGAGTAGGAAGCCCAGCGTTTGCTCCTGGGGAGTTGCTGCTGGAATTGAACCTCCATCCTAATGGACCGCAGTCCCATGCACAACCACTACGCCACTGGGGCTCAGCCCTAAATGGATACAATTTTATTATAGTCTTGCAGAAGAATATTGCAAGTGTCATGGACTGCCAAAAGAAAAAAAAAATCTGTCTTGGAAGAAGTACAGCCAGAGTACTCCTTTGAGGTAAGGATGGCAAGACTTCATCTCAAATACTTTGGACATGTTATCAGGAGAAACCAGTGCCTGAAGAAGGACAATATGCTTGTTCAATTAGAAGATCAGCATAAAAGGGGAAGGCTCCATATAAGACATATTGTAACAATGAACTCAAGCATAAGAACAATTGTGAGAATGGGGCAGGACCAGGTAGTGTTTCATTTTGTGAGTTGGAACTGATGGAATGGTACCTAACAGGAACAGCAAGAATTCTTGAGACCTGCACATCTGTTAAATTATATGCTAAAGAGACTTTGCAGATAAGATAAAGGTTATGCATTTAAGATGAAGTGATTTTCCTGAATCACCTTGGTGACCTCAACCTAATTAGTTTTTAAAATAGAGAAATAACCCTGTCTTATTTAAACAATATATCCCTGGTGGCCTGTTGACCTGTGATCCTGTGGAGAAAGAGGGTGCTTTCCACTCCCATCAATAGTTAAAGTCTCGGAAACCCACAGGGGTGTCACTGTGAGTTAGCCTTGAATTGAAAGCAGTGAGTTTGGCATTAGGAGCCCTGCTTCGTCAATCACCCGCAGTTTGAAACCACCCGCAGTTCTGCTGAAGAAAGGCAGGACTTCCTACTTGTATAGACAGCCTTGGAAAGCCACAGGACACTGAGTCAGCAGTGACTTGATGGCAGTGAGTTTGGTTTTTGGTTATTTAAGCAATGGTGAAAGGAAGGAGACATGTGAGAGTGAGAGTCAACTCTGTTGCAGGCTTTGAAAATGGAGCAAGTGGGCCAGCACGAAGGAGCTGGGAATGACCCTCAGCTTTCAACAAGCTAGGAATTAAGGCACTCAGTCCCTCAACCCCAAAGCATCTGAAATTTGCTATCAACTTGAATAAGCGAAGAAATGTATTCTACCATAAAGCTTCAAGAATGCCACCCACTAATACTTAAAGTTTAGATGTCTGACATTTAGATATGTAAGATAACAAACATTTGCCATAATAAATTTGTTCTATATTTATTTGTTTATGTCAATATGTTGTGGCAGATATTGAAAGCTAATACACTGTTATTTTCATTGATTTGATTAATTGCCATTTTTACCTTTAAATTGTGGCTGTTATTGGTGTTATCTATTGTTTCAAGGAGGATACTTCAAAAAGTTTGTTAAAAAGATAATGTAAATATTCCCTGAACTCTTTGAAGCCCCCTCATATTTTTATTCCTTCAGAGAATTCTCACCTTTATAAAGTAGTTTTAGTAGAAGACAGTAGAAAACTTATAGTTAAAGACATTCCAGTTAGTCTTTATTCTTTTGTTGTGGACATATTAATTCCATCCGCATATTTTGACATTTCTGGAATAGGAAAAACTTGTCAGTTTGCTTCACATTTGTTCATTTGCTTGCTCACTGACTCCTTTACTCAAATACTTGTTCCTTCAATTAAAATGGAACATTTACTGTGTGCCAGGCAAAGTAACTTGGGAAGATGACATTTAGTAAGATAGGATTCTTTGATAAGTGCTATGAATGAGCTAGCACAAATTGCAGTAGGTGCAGAGATAATGTACTAGCCTCTGAATCTAGTGAGGTTTGTGGACCAGTGATACTGTTAGATCAGTTGTAAAGGACAAAGAGGAGTTAAAATAAATTATACTAGATTTTAGGTCAGTTACTTAAAAGGTAATTGTTAGCTGTGTTTTGGGATCACCTCTAAATAGTTTCATAGTGGACACTGTGATTTTACATTTACAATTTTATGAAATCTTGATGGGTATTATTTATGTTTTTCTCTCATTTAATAGAAAGTTAGAAAAGTTAGTTTTACATCCAGGTAAAATTTTATGTGATTATAGTAGTTTTGAGGGGATTTTTATGTTCCATCATCATTTTAGAACACATGCAAATGTAATAGTTTAATATTTGTTTCTTAATGTAGAATGGAAAATATAAATTGAAGTGGTAAATTTAGCAATTCTATAATTTTCCTAAAGATAATAAGCTTTTCTTTTAATTTAAATAGCAAATAGTAATCTCTGGTGAGCTATTTGTAAGATAATCCAAAAATTATGAAAGGTCATTTAAAAAATATATCTATTAATAAACTGGCATGAGATTAAAGTTCTAAATTCTAGGGTTTTCTGTTTTAAAGTTGCTTTTTTATAGTAACAAAAGGCCTTTGGATATATTATATAAAAAATCAAATGTTCATCCCAAAATTTCTAAAAGTATGTTTAAATAAAAATCGATGTAACTTTTTAATTAAAGGAAAGCAAAGTGTTGCGAACAGTTCCTCTTCTGGCAGCATGTCTCCCGCAGGAAAAATGTAAAGTCAAGATTGGTCGTCGCTTCAGTGAAGAAAGGTAAATTAATGCAGGTAAAAAATAAAAAAGGAATTCACCCTAGTCATTAAATCCATAACAGGGTCCAAAGAAAGTGGTGAAAAGATTTAAGTTCTGTTCTCCCTTGCTCTCGAAGGAAATACTATATGACAAGAATAATAAATTGAAATAAGCATAGGAGTGGTAGCATTATTTTAATTCTATATCAAAATATATTGAACCTAAAAGGCAAATTCTTGTTAAAGGTTTATTCAATATGGCGGAGTATTTGTATGAGACTCAGCTAATTTTCCTTTGATTGTTACTTACTATGCTATTTACTCAGTAATTACTATTGACTGATAGATTTTAATTAAAAAGGATTCAGACTATTGATTTATTGTTGGTAATTAAATGATTAGCATATGTTTTTAGAGGAGGGTATATAACTGTGGGAGAGCTACTGTTTTTACTGCTGTTAGGGTATCAAGAGCAGTCTCATCTTTTCCTTCTCTAAAATGGACTCAAACTTAACAGTTGTGAGGAGTGACACAGGACTGGGCAGTGTTTTGTTTTGTTGTACACACAGTTGCTACAAATTGGAAGTGACTTCAAGGTACCTCACTACCTTAGTTGGTAGTTGTTGGTTGAAAACCTGTGTAGTGTCAAGTCTTCAGTGACTCTACTACTTTATCAATTCTCAAGGTGCCTGGACCTTTCACTATTTCCTATGCATATTTATTATGTTATATGTAGGAATGTTTAGCTGCTTCATTTCTGTTGAAATCAGAATTCAGCCCGTATACATTTTAGATCACACCGTCAATTTCTGTTTTAAAAAAAAGCCCAGTGCAATTTGGATTAGGGTTATATTGTATCTGCTGCTTTACTTTGGGAGAATTGTTATGTCATATGAGAAAAATTATATAATTATCCAGTTATGTAGACCATGTGCCCCAAATTTATTTGCCTATAGCTCCCTTTTCAGAAAACAGCAGCGACAACAAAAACCCATCCCTCCTGCAAGTAAAAACTTTTGTACTGTAGCCCATAATCCAAGAAGAACTGTAGGAATCTGCTTTTGTAACTCTGGATTTCTCCCAATACTCTCCCAGTAGGGCAGTGCTTCCTACTTTGGGAAACACTGATCTAGACCTACTTTTAATTTTTCTCAGTAATGTTTGTTAATTTTCAATTTGATATTTTAGAGATCTTCTCGTAGATTTTCTGTTATTTTATATTTTTGGCACTATTATAGGTAGAATAAAAATGTTACTTAACTTTTTGCTTCTGATATATAAGTAGCTCTGTTGTCCAGCAGGTCAAGGACTTAACTGCTACCCGTTAAATTAGTGGTTTGAATCCACCCTGCAGTTCCCCAAGGGGCAAACCTGCCAATATTTTTATCTAAAGAATATAACCAAGAAAAACTAATGACAGCATGTAGTTCATTAAGGTTTCATGAAGGTAGGAGGGGAGGGGAGGGAGAAGAAAACAAGAGGAGCTTATACCAAGGTCTCAAGTAGAAAAGTTTTGGAAATGATGATGACAATGTACAAATATACTTGTTGCAATTGCTCTTATTGCAAATGAACTTATAAGGGCTGTAAAAGCCTCCAACAAAATGTTCTTAAAAAAGAAAAGAGGCTGAGCCCCGGTGGTGTAGTGGTTGTGCGCGGGACTGCGGCCCACTGGGATGGAGGTTCAATTCCGGCTCCCAGGAGCAAAGGCTGGGCCTCCTACTCCCACCACCTGAGGGCAGTGATGCCAAAAAAAAAAAAAAAAAAAAAAAAAAAAAAAAAAAGAAAGAAAAGAAAAGTCAATGAGGCAGTTATATGCAAGGGTATGAGTTACAAGTGATTTGATGACATCCAGCAACAGTATATTAGAAGGTAGCTGGTTTTTGTATATTAACTCTGTATCCAGTAACTTTACTAAATTCATTTATTACTTGCAGAAATTTTTTTGTAAATTTTCTAGCAGTGCTGTCATTGTAGATGAGGTCAGTTGTTTCCTCTTTTTTTTGATATTTTTTCCCTTATTTTTAGCCTTAATGTCTTATTGCAATAACTAGGAGCTCTAAAAAAGGTGTGCAAATGATTTGTATTCAACTGCTAATTTATCAGTTGAAACTTCCAATCTACTTTACCTTTCACTAGGCTACTCATGTGAAGATTATAGGCTTTATGGAGCAGTTTCATGTTGCAACAAATGGGATCCCTGATTTGGAGTTGAGTTGATAATAACAGCAAGAGGCTCTTCAATAATGGCTAACAGAAGTGGTGGAAGCCAAAATCTTCACCTTGAACTCAATCTCAAGGATATTGTTAATTCCATTAACTTTGTAGATTCCATTTGTCACTTTGAAGAACTTGCTTATTATTCTTGAAATCTTGAGAATCTCATGGTTTATTAGAGATTTGGAGTTGTACTTATTTTGGGCAAACCTTGTCAGTTTGTTTTGTATTCGATTTATGCTGACCTCCTAAAATGATTGACAATTTCTCTTTTCTCTTTTATTTTCTAAAAGGAGTTATATATGACTTTATTATTTTTCCCTTCAATATTTGGTAGAATTGACCATTTTTTCCCTCTGAACATTTAGTTTTTATTTGTGAAAAAGTTCTGAATTACAAATGCAATGTATTAATCAAAAGACAATTTAAAACTTCTATTTTTGATACATAAGATTTGATAATTTGCGGGCTGAGCCCCAGTGGCGTAAGTGGTTGAGTGCGGGACTTCGGCCCGCGGGCTTGGCGGTTCACATCCAGCGGCGACTCTCAGGAGCGTCACTGGGTAGCGCCCACGACCATCAGAGGCAGTGATGCCCACAAAAAAAAAAAAAAAGATTTGATAATTTGTACCTTACATGAGATCTATACAGGTCATCTGAATTGCTGAATATATTCCTATAAAGTTGTTTGTAGTATTTCTTTGTTATCTTTTTACATTTTCAGAATTTCTTCTTTTTTTCACTGTTTGATTTTTGGACTCATCATTTGTCTGTCAATTTGTGAGCTGTATGATATGGTGCTAGAAGGTAGGTCAAAAGTATTTCAAATAACAGTAGAGTCACCCAGAATGAAAGGTTTTAAATAGAGCTTCTAGACTAAGACAGACTACAAAGGAGGAATAGGCTGTTCACTTCTGAGGAATCAGCCACTGAAAATCTTATGAGTAACAATGGGACATTGTCATTTACTGAAAACCCCTTGAACAGCAGCAGAATATTGTCAGAGAGTGCCAGCAGATATGCCGCTCAGATCAGAAGGCAATGAAAATATAATTGTCTTCTTATAAGAAACATTTATAAACATCTATTGGTAAACAGACTTGGGATGTACAAAATATGAATCTCGAAAATTTGGGAGTTATAAAAAATGAAATTGAATGTATCAAGACCAATTCACGACAGTGAGCTGAAATGGACTGATATTGGCAATTTTGAACCAGAAAATCCTATGGTTTACTGCTTTAGGAAACTGTTCTTTGCATGAGGTGACATCTATCTTCAAAAAGGACATTTAAAATGGATTTATTAAAGATTTGGAGTTGTACATTTTGGAGCAAACCTTGTCAATGTTTTTGTATTAGAAAAGCGCCTATTTTTTTCAAATAATTTTTTAGGGCTCTTATAGCTCTTATAAAGGCCTATCTTGAAGACCAGAGCTGTCTTTTCTATCCAAATTTAACAAAATCTAATCAATGTGACTTTATTCAACATTATGCATCAACCACTAAAGTAGTGAGGAAGAAATTGGAGAATTCTACAAATGTTTCAGCCTGAAATTGATTGAACATGCAATCCAGATGCATTGGTAATTATTGGAGCGTGAAATGCAAAAGTTGGAACATAGAGGAAGGGGAAGGAGTTGGAAAACATGGCCTTGGTGATATGAAGCTGGTAATAGCATGATAGAATTTTGTAAGACCAGTGACTTCTTCATTGCAATATACCTTTTTAATCATGCAAAAAGGGGACTATATACTTAGTAGACTTCTCCAGGTGGAAGACACAGAAATCAAATTGATGACATCTGTGAGGAGAGGATGGAGAAGCTCAATATGAGCATTTAAAACCATGGTCCTTCTATGGAAGAGATCTTTGATTGCTCTTATGAAAGTTAAGGTTGAAGCTGAAGAAAATTAAAACAAGTTCATGGGAGCCAAACTATGAGTCAGTCCCACCAGAACTTTGATAACATCTCACACACAGATTTGCCACATATGACAGAAGACTTGATGAACTTTGGGATGGCACCAAGACCATCATTCATAAAGAAACAAAGATCATTAAAAAGATCACAGTCGATGTCAGAAGAAACTCTGAATCTTGAGCTTAATCATTGAGTTCCCCAAATCCAACCCATAGCCCTTTAATTGATTCCTACTTGGAGTGACCTATAGGGCAGAGTAGACCTTTTCCTATGGATTTCTGAGATCATAACTCATTATGAGAATACAAAGCCTTGTCTTTCCCCCAAAGAACCACTGACAGTTTACAACTGTTGACATTATGTTTAGCAGTGAAAAACAGAACCACTACAACATCAGGGTATGTTAAAAAAAAAAAGAACAGAAAATCTTAAAATAGCTTGAGAAGACGGTAAGGTATTCTAATGAAATGTGCAAAGATCTGGAGTTAGAAAACCAAAAAGGAAGAATATATTTAGTGTGTCATAAGCTGATAAAAACTCCATAAAGAATGCACGCTTCAAATTGCAACGTTGAAAGTTCCCATGGGCACAATATTGAATGATGCAGGAAGCATCAAGAGAAGATGGAAAGAATACACAGACATTGTACCAGAAAGAACTAGTTGAAATTCAACCATTTCAAGGGTTATCATATGGTTGAGAATGCATGGGACTGAAGGAAGAAGCCAAGCTACATTGAAAGTATTAGTGAAAAACAAGGCTCCAGGAAATGACAGCATAACCGTTGAAATGTTTCAGCACGCTGATGAAGTACTGAATATCCTCAATATGATGCATTGACAAACTGGTTGCAATGATAGACTGGAACATAAAGATGTTAAGGATGGCTGTACTGTGCATTGTTTCATTCCATTGTACATGGGGTCACTATGAATCAGATCTGACTAGACTTAACTACAGCATTTAACTAGAACAGCATTTTGTGAACTAGATTTCCAGGCCTTTTTTTCCATGTCTGTCTGACCTAGCCATAGATGACCTTGCTGGAATTGGAAGTCCCAGTGGTTTGCTTTTGTTAGGTACTATTGAGTTGGTTCTGATCCATACTGACCTCATGCACAATAGAAGGAAACACTGCTTGGTCCTATACCACACGTGCAATTATTCCTGTACTTCAGCCCATTGTTGTAGCCACTGTGTCAATCCCTCTCGTTGAGGGTACCCTTCCTCTTTTGCATAGCTCCTCCATTTTAGCAAGCATGTTATCCTTATCCAGGGACTGGTCTTTCCTGACAACATGTACAAAGTATATACATGAAATCTTGCCATCTTTGCCTGTAATGAATGCTCTGGCCATACTTCTAAGACAGAATAGTATGTGCTTTCAGCAGTCAATAATACTTTTAGTATCCTTTGCAGCACCATAATTCAAATGCATCAATTCTTCTTTGGTTTTCCCATATTCAATGTCTAACTTTCACATATGTAAGAGACTACTGAAAGTGCCATGGCTTCCAATATAATTTAACAGACAAGCCACCGTTGTACGACAAACTGATAGATGTGGTCTTTTCAATTTTTTATATTATGGAAATTTGTAAAATGAAATAGAAAGCATTGCTGTATTTGGAATGTGGTGCTGGTTTAAAATAATGAATCTACTGCCAAAAGAATGAACAGATTTATGTTAAGGTCAATACAAGCAGACTGTTCCATTGAAATGATGATAGCAACACCTCAACTTGCTTACTTTTTCCAAGTCATCAGGAAAGAACAATCTCTAAAGAGTACATCATGTTTGATAAAATACATGGCCAGTGAAGGCAAGATCAACACAATAGGCACAGCAATGGACTCCCTTCAGTGATCTTCAGTGATCATGAAGCTACATGGAATTGGACAACATTCTATGTGCTATGACTATGAGTTCAAATTGTCTCAATGGTAGCAATAGAGTTTGTAGTGCTTGCCTTTTTATTTATTTTTTTTCAGTCCTGAGTTAGTATTTTCTGTTTTCTTTCTTTGTTTTGTTCTTTTCCATTTCATTGATAGTTGAACAAATTAATATCTGGCTTTGATACTTTTCTTAATTATTGGCCTGTTTCTCTCTTTTTAAAAATAAATCATTTTATTGGGAGCTCGTAAACTCATCACAATCCATACGTGCATCCAATGTGTCAAATACATTTGTACATCTGTTGCTATCATCATTCTGAAAACATTTTCTTTCCACTTGAGCCCTTGGTATCAGCTTCTCATTTTTCTCCCTCCCTTTCCCACCCTCCCTCCTTCATGAACCCTTGATAATTTAAAAATTATTATTTTTCCATGTCATATATTGTCTAATGTCTCCTTTCACCTACTTTTCTGTTGTCCGTCTCCCAAGGAGGGGTTTATATTTAGAACATTGTGAGCAGTTCCCCCTTTCTGTTTTATTGATTTCTACTCTTTCCCTATTCTGCTGTCTTCAGGTTTTATTTTCCCACCCATAGTTTCTTTGTGTGTGTGTATGTTTAAGAAAGAGCTTTATAAATGAGAGCTATAGAATATTGAGAAAACATCTGAGCCCAGTCCAGATCAATCCATAAGTTCGATATTAGCCCACATGTCTGAAACTAATCTATAAATTCCTCTTCAGACTCAGAAAACAGTGCAATGATGTCGAATGCAGGAGACCACAGGCCAGTGGGTGGAGAGTTTTGTGGATGTAGTGGCAGTGAAAACACCTCAGGTCTGGTAGGGGTTGCCATGTAGCTTCTTCACGCCCAGAGCTCTAGCATAGCTCCATGTGTCTTTTCAATGATATCATTTTCAGTTCTTTGATGCCTGAGACCTGATCCCTTTGACATTTCATGGTCACACAGACTGGTGTGCTTCTTCCATGTGGGCTTTGTTGCTTCTGAGTTAGATGGCTTTTTGTTTACCTTCAAGCCTTGAAGACCCAGATGCTATATCTTTTGATGACAGGGCACCATCAGTTTTTTTCACTACTTCTGCTTATGCACACATTTGTCTTCTGCGATCATGTCAAGAAGATGAACATCATGGAATGCCAATTTAATAGAACAAAGTGTTCTTGCATTGAGGAAATACTTTAGTTTCGTTCCAATGCCCATCTGCTGCCTTAATACCAACCCTATAAGTAAATGCACGTGGATCTATTTCTCCATCATCATATAAAAATATATATACCTCTGTATAGGCCTATATTTAGACCTCTATCAATGCCCTTTGTTATTTCTTTCTTCTGTTTCTTTTACTTTCCTCTTATCCCACTATCCTGCTCAGCCTTCATTTGAGTTTCACTAATTTCTCTGTTACATTACCCTTAATTATCCCTACCAGGCCATTCAAACCCTCCTTGCCACTGATTTTGGATCACTTATTGTTCCCTTGTCCCTGGGTTGGAGAATGCCACCTCCTTTCCCCCAACTCTCCGTCTCTCATGTCCCCCCGAAATCATCGGTCCCGTTGTTGTGTCCTCTAGACTGTTCATTCAGCCTACCTTATTGGGAGTTCATACAGCTCTTATCACAATCCATACATCCATCCCTTGTGTCAAACATGTTGTGCATTTGTTGCCATAATCATTTTCAGGACGTTTTCTTTCTATTTAAGCTCTTAGAATCTGTGCCTAATTTCCCCCCCTTGCCTCCCTCACATTTCCTCCCTCCCTCACGAGCCCTTGATAATTTATAAATTTCTATTATTTTTTTCATGTCTTACACTGACCCATGTCTCCCTTCACACAAGGTGGTAAATTTCCTTATATTATTTTCTAAGTTTTCTTTAAAAAATATTTTAACTATTATATTCTAATTCACATGGTTTAATTCAGTGGTTTAAACATAGTAAAAGGAGTTAGCAGTCATCATAACAATCAATTTTAGAACATTTTTATTTTTATTATATTCATTATTATTGGCTCCCTATCCCCTGTCACCAGCTTCCCCTACCATAACCCTAAAAAACCATTAATCCAGTTATTGTAGGTGGTGAAATTATTGTTTCCAGGGTCCATATTAAATAAAGTGTTGTACTGGGCTGAGCCCTGGTGTCATAAGTGGTTGAATGCGTGACTGTGGCCCGCGGGCTTGGCGGTTCAAATCCAGCGGCAGCTCTCAGGAGTGGCACTGGATAGTGCCCATGACCACCAGAGGCAGTGATGCCCCCCTCCCCCCCACAAAATAAAGTGTTGTACCAAAAAAAGATGTAAATACTGATGCTATGTATGTATATATTGTGATTAGAGCTGTATAAGTCTCCAATAAAATTATTAAATTAAATTATTTAAATAAAAAAGATTGGTCAGAAGTGACTTGATGATCCTGAGAATGGAAAAGGGCTGATGACTCATTTTATTTGAGAGCTTTTGCCTTGGACACAGAGAAAGCTAAGTCACGTATCAGACTATACACCCCTCCTCCCCCATGTAGTTTCTTATGGAAGCGTGGGAGGGTCCCTGGTAGTCTAGTGCTTATGCTTTGGGCTGCATCCTCAAGGTCAGCTGTTTAAAACTACAGTCCTTCCGCAGGAGAAACACGGGCCTTCTGCTCCTGTCAAGAACTGCCGTTGCAGAAACCTACAAGGGCACAGAGGACCCTACCCTGTCCTACAGGGGCACGATGAGTTGCCATGAACTCAGTGGTAGTGAAAGTATAGAGGTTAGGGAATTTTAGACTTTTCCCCATTGTTCACATAAACATTTAAAAGCTATAGAGTTCTTCTTTTAAACACTGATTGAGCTCCATCACACCAACTTTGTGTTGTATTTTTGTTTTCATTCAGTGAAAAATATTTTCTAATTATTCCTCCAATTTGTCTTTTTTCTACAAAATCAATTACTTATAATCATGCTGGCTTAATTTTAAAATAGCCAAGTTCAGTAAGCTCTAGTTTTGCCATTATTGTATCATTTTAATTTATAATGTTTATAATATATATCATTTTATGTTTCAACATTTTATTGATACCTGTTTTTGGTTCAGGTTAGAGTTTATATTGTTGAATCTTCTCTATGCAGAGGAAAAGACTGGACTGAGTTCAGTGGCGTAAGTGGTTGAGTGAAGGACTGCGGCCCACAGGCTTGGCGGTTCAAATCCAGCAGCAGCTCTCCAGGAGCAAAACTGGGTAGCTCCCATGACCACTAGAGGGCAGTGATGCCCCCAAACAAAAACAAAAACAAAAACAAACAACAACAGCAGAAGAAAAGACAATCTTCAAGAATTTTTAGATGTAATGCTCTGAAAATATCAATTAGGTAAAGATGATTATTAATGTTCAAATCTTCTATAGTGTATCTCTTACTGAATACTTTTTCTCAATTATCAAGGAAAATTTGATAAAGTTTCCAACTGTATGTACAGATATGTGTATTTTTACATTTAATTCTTTTGGTTTTATTTCATGTTTTTAGAAGTACTTGTATTAGGTGGCTTTATATTATTCTTTTATCTTCTTTTTATTCTTTTATTAGGAGCTCTTACAGATATTCTAATAATCCATAGTTCCATTAGAGCAAGCATAGTTGTACCATTATTGCCATCATTAATTTCAAAATGTTTAGTTTCTTCTTGAATGCTTTGATGTCAGCTCTCCTTTACCCCCCTTCCCTACCCTACCACCCCCATGAAACCTTAATGTATTATTATTATTACCATATCTTATACCACCCAACTGAATTTAGCACTTTTTCTTATTTCTGATAATACTTCTTCTTTTGATGTCTATATCTGATGATAGTATCTATAGGGTATAGCTTTTCCTTTCTCTTACTTTGAACACGTCTGTATTTCTATAGTAAATACTCCCATCAAGCTGATTCTTACTCACAGGAAAGAATAGAACTGCCTCCATGGATTTCTAAGAATGTTAAATTTTTTATGGGAGGAGAAAGCTTCATCTTTCTTCTGTGGAGTGACTTGAAGTTTTGAGCTACTGATCTTGCAATTTTCTGCCTAATATGTTTTGTATTGTACTACTAAGGCGCCTCAGCTATAGTTAAAGTGTTATTAACAGCATCAACTTGGGTCTTCGCTTTTGAGCCCAGTCCTACCAGTGGTTTTTAGTGGGAGAATCTGTTTCCTTTTACAAGAGTAGAAAGCAGCCTCTTTCTCCTAGTGGCTTCAATTACTAACATTGGTTAGTAACCTTGGTTACTACATACGTGACCAGGACTCTCTGATATGTTTGCTTTGAAATTATCCATCTTGATATGTTTTTTATTTACAGTGATAATTATTTATTATAGTAAGGATATAGAGCCCATGAGAGAGAAAGAAACAATGAGTCAGACACAATTCACATCAGGATAGCATGCTCCCCGCCACCCCCGCTTGATGGTCCACGTGGAGAGAGAGAGTGGGGGAAGGGATTACATGATGAGGGAGGGGGCAGAGAGCTTCAGGCACTGAGGGGCAGAAGAGAGAGGCAGGAGAGAGAGTCCATCTTGATATATGTTTGCAATTCCCATTAACCCTTTGGTTGTTTGTTCCACTATTACTTCCTCCTTTTGAATTAATCCAGTGTTTAAAAAAGCTCATTATTTCCCTTTTTAGTTTTAGGGTTTTTTTGTTTTGCTTTGCTTTGGTTAGTCCATGGATTACCATTAACATTCTTAATTTATTACAGTCTTTCTTGAATTAATGTTATATTAATTGTACCACTAAGGATACCATAAGGATCTTACAGAAGTATAGTTCTGTGTAACTGCCTCCCTGTTTTTTTCATACTGTTAGCATATATGTTATTTCTGGGTAGTAGATGAAAATGACTATAGGGAATATCGGATATTTTTGTATTGTTTGTAAAAAATATTTGTTTAGACCTTCCTTATTTTTTAAAATCTGTGTTTTGGATCTTTCTGTATATAGACTATATACATATTTCATTAGATTAAAAAATTATCTGTTCATTTTTGGGGAGTGTTTATCAATTCAGTTATTTTCTTTTCTTACCTTATTTAAGAATTTAATAGTTCATCAAATGTGTAGATGCACAGAAGAACATCTTTAGAATTAGTGGGAAGATTTCCACTCTCACTTATAAATATGATGTAAGATGAAGTATTCTGTAAATGTGTTTTATTAGTGGGAGAATTGCCATCCATTCCTAGTGTAAAGAGTTTTTTTTTTTTTAAGTCTGATTGGGTATGTTGTCAGATGCTCAATCTGCATTAATTGATAGGATCTTTTTTTAAAAAAGTTTTTTTATATTGTGGATTACATTTATTGAGTTTGAATAGTGGTATAGTGTTGCATATCTTAGATAAATATATGTGGTCTTTCTGTATAATTATTTTTATGCCTTGTTAGATTCATTCTGAAAATATTCTGTTTAGGATACTTGTATCTGTGTTGAGAAATATTAGTCTCTGTATTGTTTGGTGTTGAAATGAAGCCAGCTAAGAAGAATAAGTTAAGATATGTTCCCCCTGATTTCATTATGTGGATGGGATTGTGGAGAATAGGTTAACATTTTTTCCTAAATATATGAGAAAATTCACGTTTGAGACTTCTTGGCTTGGTGAATTTTTTGAAGATTGTTAGTTAAATTTGTTAAAAAATTTAAACAAATATAGGACTATTTATGCTATTTGTTTTTTTGTGTGTTAATTTTGGCACTTTATGTTATTTAAACAATTCCTTAATTCTGTCTAGCAAATTTGTAGGCGACAAGTCTTTTTTTGTATTATCTTTTAAATATCCATGTGATCAGGATTGTCCCTGGTCTTATTTTTGATGTTCACAATTGTTCTATTTATTCTTCTTTATTTTTAGCTAACTTGAATGAAATTTTGTCAGTTTTATCAATCTTTTCATTCAAACAACCGTTTTCATTAGTTTTAAACAATGACTTGTTTTGAGTTTTATAGATTTCTGCTCTATTAAAAAAATCATTCCTTTTCTTCAACTTGTTAATTGAAAGAGCAAAGATCGAGAAGCCAAGGGGACAATGACATATTTGTGCACATTGATTGAGGACAAAGTACATATTTTTAGCCTTTTAAATATGATACTGTGAAATAACTAATATATACTTGATTAGGAAAGACACTAAATAGAAACATTCTTTGGTAAACTCAAAGCTATTATAAAACTTTTTTCCACAGCTAGTAAAATACCTTTTACTTTTATTTTTAGGGATCCTGAACTTGCAACTGTTTGCCAAAAGGCTGGTACATTAATACTCTACCCAGGGGCGGAAGCTACAAATTTGGAAGAATTTATAATAGATTCTCCTATTTACCCATCCACAATTATTATCATTGATGGTACATGGAGTCAAGCTAAGGATATTTTCCATAAGAATTCGTTATTCCGACTTCCCAAACAGGTAATCAATTCTTTCATATTTTTAAAAAGCGTATAAATATAAATGTTTACTTATATCTTTTATGTATTTTTTCTGTGAGTGGATATACAGGCATTTTTACATAGTAGTGTGGTGCTCTATGTTTGTGTATCTATGTTATTGTCATCAAGTGACCCTGTGGACAACAAAGTGAAACACTGTGTGGTCCTGGGCTATTCTCACAGTTATTCCTATCGTGAGCCCATTGTTGCAGCCACGGTATTAATCTATCTTCTTGAGGGTCTCTCTCTTTTTTCTGCCCTTCTACTTCACCAAGCATGATGTATGTCACCAGGGATTGCTCTCTGTTGACAACATGTCCAAAGTATGTAAGATGAAGTCTTGCCATTTCTTTAGGAAGCACTCTGGCTGTACTTTCTAAAACATTTGGTTTGTCCTTTTAGCAGTCCATGATACTTTAAATATTCTTCTCCAGCCCCACAATTCAAATGCATTGATTCTTCTATAGTCTTCTTTAATCAGTGTTCAACTTTCATAGCATATGAAGCAATAGCATTGCTTGGGTCAGGTGCGCTTTATGCATCAGAGTAACATTCCTGCTTTTCAATACTGCAAAGGAGTCTTTGCAGCGTATTTGTCTAATGCTGTATGCTTTTTGATCTCTTGACTGCTGCTCCATGAGCATTAATTGTATATCCAAGCAAGATGAAATCATTGGCATCAACTATTTAGCGTGATATTATCTATTGCTCTAATGGTGTGGATTTGGGTCTTATTTATATTTGCTATATATAATTGGACAGTGTAAGATATGAAAAAATAATTATAATTTATGAATTATCAAAGGTTCATGAAGGAGGGGAAAGCAGAGAGGGAGGAGGAAAATGAGGAGTTGATCCAAGGACTTAAGTAGAAACTAAATGCTTTGAGAAGGATAAAGGCAACAAATATACAAATGTACTTGACATATAATGGCTGGATGGATGGCTGGATTGTGATAAGAGTTTTATGACCCCTCCCACCCCAATAGAATGATTTTTAAAAAAGAAAAGAAAATGTTTTGAAAATGAGGATGGCAACATATGTACAAATGTGCTTGATGCAATTGATATAAGAGCCCCTGTGGTAATTATATAATTGTTTGTCAATTTGAGAGGATTAAAGCAAAGGGGTGGGGTTAAGCCTGTCAATCAGATCATAGGCAATGAGACCTCTGTGTGGACATACCCTTCTCCTGAGGATTCTGGGAACTACAGTGTTCTTCCTTAGAGGTGGTAGACCCTCTGTCTCTCTGCTCACTCCCTGTGAGACATCCTAGATGATAAGACACATGGAACTGTGCTAGAGCTCTGGGGCCAGAGAAGTCATGTGAAGTCTCTTGTCAGTGCCGAGATGCTTACAATAACCACTGGATGCACACAACTTCCCACCCACTGGCCTGTGATCTTCCTGCCCTTGACATCATTGCATGCGTTTTTTGAGTCTGAAGGACTTTATAGATGGGTATCAGCCATAAGGGCTAATAGTGGACTTATGGATTGATCTGGAGTGGGCTGGGATATTTTCTTAATGTTCAACTGCTCTTGTATAAGATCTTTCTTATAAACCACCCCCCCCCCAAGTACAAGTTTATATCCTGAAAAGTACAAAACTGCTGGGAATAAATAAATAAACATAACCTATATAAATATTAAAAAGTTATGGAAAGTTTCTTTACTAGTTCCTTGTGTCAAATTTAACTATAATTCAACCATTTTGTTTTAGTAAGGATCTCTCAGACACTGAGTCAGGGAAGTCTTGCATGTAGATGATTTTTTAAAGAACTCTGTTGTCCTTAATACTTTTATTTACTTATTATATTACTTTGTTTGTATTTTCAGTAGCTGAATTTTTATGCATTTTTGTCATTCATTATTATTTTCTGGTTTATTCAACTTGTTGATATCATTTATTATGATAGTACAATTTTTAAGATGGAATGATTTCTTTTTGTTAAGAATTTTTTTCATTGAAAATTTACCACCATTTCACCAATTTCTGAATGTATAGTTTAGTGATACTAATTGCATTATATCTGTACTGTCCTTCTTATCTTCCTTTTTCAAACTGGCCCTCCCCCATTAATGTGAACTGACCGCCACTTAAACTTCTTATCAATTTTTTTAGTTGCTTTTTAACTTTGAATCCCATCTAGTTCTCTAAGAGCACAATGCTTAAGACAAAATTTATTTACTATTTAAGCTGAGCTATTGCTTGGTTTAATGGAAGAAATGATGAAGTGAAACAGCTGAACAGAAATCTTTAAAGGCAAGTGTGAGAAGACAAAAATATTATAATGAAGTGTACAAAAACATAACGTAGAATTGGAAAACAAAAAAGGAACCATATATTAATCTGAAAGAACTAAAGAAAAATTTCAATTGAGCTACAATATTGAAAGATTATATGGGGAAAGTATTGAATAATATAAGACACATCAAAAGAAGATTGAAGAAATACAATCACTATATCCAAAAGAACTTTTGTTCACTCAACCATTTCAAGAGGTAACATATAATCAAGAACCAATGATCCTGAAGGAAGAAATATAGGCTGAAGTGGATGTATTAGCTAAAAACAGCAAAAAGGACAGAAAAAACATCCAAACTCACTGCTATTGAGTTGATGTGGGTTCATAGCAATCCTAAAGGCCAGGGCAGAAATATCCTTGTGAATTTTCGAGACTAACTTTTGACTGTAGTAGGAAGCCCTAGCTTTCTCAAGAATTGTTTCTGGTGATTTTGAATTTCTTAGTTTGTAACTAACAGCTGAGCACCTAGCCATTAGTCCACCAGGACTCCTTTAACAAAAACAAGGGTCCAGAAATTGAGGGAATAACAATTGATGAGCTCCAACATAACAATTGTGAGAATGGCACAGACTAGTACTTTGTTCTGTTGTACATAGTGGTGCTATACTTTGAACTGACTCAAAAGCAGTTAACAACAATATTGTTTGGTTTGAAAAAGACTTAGGGGATATTTTTGGTCTGTTTTTGTTGTTTTCTAAATAATTTTGTTGGGGTCTTGTCAAGAGCATTTGTATGCTTGTTGCCATTATCACTCTCAAAACATTTTCTTACTATTTGAATCCTTGGTATCAGCTCCTCATTGCCCCCTTCCCTCCATTAGGGATCTTGGATAATTTATAAATTATTATTATTTTTTCATGTCTTACACTAACCAATCTCTCTCTTGACCCAGTGCTCTCATTATCACTCCTGAGGGGTTTAATCTGTCCTGGATTCCCTGTGTTTCCAGTTCTTATCTGTACTGGTATACATATTTTGGTCTAGTTGGATTTGTAAGGTAGAATTGGGATCATGATAATGGGGGCGTGGAAACATTAAAGAACTAGAGGAAACTTGTATGTTCCATTGGTGCTTTACTGTGCTCTGAATGGCTCATCTCTTCTCGGTGATTCTTCTGTGAGAGGATGTCCAGTTGCCTACAGATTTGCTTTGGGTCTCCACTCTTCACTCTGCCTCACTCACAATGAAGTGATTTTTTTGTTCTTTGATGCCTGATACCTGATCCTATTGATCCCTTGTGGTCACACAGGATGGTGTGCTTCTTCCATGTGGACTTTGTTGCTTCTGAGCTGGATGGCCACTTGTTTACCTTCAAGCCTTTAAGACCCCAGATGCAATATCTTTTGATCATTGGGCACAATAAGTTTTCTTCACTACATTTGCTTATGCAACTGCTTTATCTTCATTGATCTTGTTGAGAAGGTCATGAAATGCCAGGTTTATAGAACAAAGTGTTCTTGCGTTGAGGGAGTACTTGAATAGAGGCCCAATGTTCATCTGCTACCCTAATACTAAACCTATAAATATATGTATGTAGATCTATTTTCCCCATTTCATATAGATAAATATAATTTACATGTGTACATGCTTGTATTTAAACCTCTATAAACGCTCTTTGCCTTCTAGTGCTTTCTCTATTTCCTTTTTGCTTTCCTGTTGTCCCACTCTCAAGTTCAGCCTTAATTAGGGTTTCAGTAATTCCTCTTGGCTACATTTCCCTTGATCAAGTCCTACCAGGCCTCCTACACCCTCCTTGCCTTCAATTTTAAATCATTTATTGTTTCTTTGTCCCTGGATTTGTTAACACCTACTTGCTTACTCCTGCCTCCTCCTCTACCATGTCCCCCTAGAACCATCTGTCCTGTTGTTTTTGCCTCCAGATTGTTTATTCTGCCTCTCTTATCTAGATAGATCTACAGAGATAATAATACCCACAAAAATAAGAGCCAAACAAAGCAACAAAAGAAAAGAAAACAACAACCACAAAACAACAACAACAGCAACAACAAAAATAAGCCTGTGAAGAGTTCAAGGTCTGTTTGTTGACCTCTAGGAGTGTTTTCCAGTTGAGTCAGATGGAGTGCCCTAGCCCCAAATTCTCTCTTTGGTATTTCCTTGGGACGTCATTGCTCTGCTTCCCTTGCTATTCTGTTGCATGCCCTTAGTGTTTTGCCTCAGAGTGGTGGGGTCAGATTGGGTGCAATTCCCCTTGTGTGTCTCCAGTGTTGTCCCTTGTAGCATTATGGTTCTGGGAGGGATGACATGTCTCATAGTGGGACAGGCCGTATGGTCTTCTCTGTGCATTGGCTTTTCTGAGCAGGAATATAGTCCTCAGGGTTTGGTGGACCAGGATATCCTCCAATCTCTCTTCCTTCCCTGTGATTTATACCTGTGTGCTCTGATCAGATATGCCCCTCTTCCTGAGCCGTAGCTTCCGTGCTGCCCTCTGAATTGAATTCTCATGCGGGGAGGGCAGGCTGCCCACATAGTTGGGATTGGGGCCAGCCCTACATACTTCTCTAATGGTTCCCTGTTTTATGCCGGTATGTGGTATTTAAGTCTTGGAGCACCAGGTTGAATTCTGGTCCTTATTTCTCTGTGGATATAAACAATACTCTCTCTTTTGGTGGGTTAGTGCCCTGTTCCCCTGCTACCCATTTCTGTTTTCTTTTTTTCCACCTCCCCTTTTTTTTTAGTATCCCTGGATTTGGTCTGCCAGACCAACAACAGGACCTTACCTCAGAAACGTTTATATACAGTAGTTTTTTCCTATGCTCCTTCCACATTTTTAAACTTACCTCAATGAACTCATGTTGTACTTGTCCTTTTGTGCTTGGTGTACTTCACTTAGCATAATTTCCTCTAGTTCTTCCCAGCGGCAATGTGCTACATGTGTCCATCACTGCATTCTAGATATGCATAGTATTCCATTGTATGTATGTACCACAATATATTAATCCAATTGTCTGTTGATGGAAATTTTGGTTGTTTCCAACTCCTTGCAATTGTGAACTGTGCTGTGATGAACATTGGGCCACAGATGTCTGGCCATGGCTTGATTCTTTCCAATTTTGGGTATATGCCCAGTAGGGGGATTGCTGGGTTGTATGGTAGTTCAATTTCCATCTGTTTTAGATATTGATAAATCAATTTCAATAGTGGTTGTACATACCTACAGGTCCCCCATTGCTTGATGAGTTCCTATGTTACCACAGCCCCTCCAACACTTGTTGTGTTCTGATTTTGGGATTGGTCTTTCTTTGAGGATGTTAGGTGGTGTCTCATTGTTGTATTAATTTGCATTTCTCTTATTGCTAATGATCAGGAACATTTTCTCATATTTTTCTTGGTTATTCAGATTTCTGCCCATGTGAAACTTCTGTTCAGATCCTTTTCCCCCCTCCACAGTGAGCAATTAGTTTTTTTTGTTTTGGAAGCTAGTAGAGCATTGTAGATTTTAATAATAAGGTCTTTGTCTGATGTTTCATTGCTAAAGATATTTTCCCAGTCTGATGACTCTCCTATTACTCTCTTGGTGATTTCTTTTGATGTACACAGGTGTTTTATCTTCAATATTTCTCATTTGCCAATTTGTGCCTCTTCTGTGTTTGTGTCCTTCCTTATTTCCACTGTCCTATGTATTCCTCAGGTCAAAGTACTCAGGGTTGTCCCAATTCCCTCATTGATGGCCCTAATAGTTTGGGGTTTTACTTCGAGGTCTGTGATCCACCTTGAATTTATTTTTGTGCATGGAGTGAGATAAGAGTCTTGCTTAATTTTTCAACATATAGACATCCATTTTATCCTAGCACCTCTTGTTGAAGAGGGCATCTGCTTCCCATTTGAAATTTTTTTGACCCTTAGCCAAGATCATTTGTATGATGCTGATGATTTTATTTCTGTGGTTTCCATTCCTTTTCATTGGTCTGAGAGTCTGTCCTTATACCCATACCATGCTGTTTTGACCACTCTGACTGTATAATATGAATTAAAGTCAGCTAAAGCAAGCCCTCCCACTGTGTCCTTCTTGAGTTCTTTGCCAATTCTGGGCTTTTTACCTCTCCTTATGAAGTTGGCATTCTCCATATGAAGTTGGTAAGAAGTTTTTCCTACTTCCCTTTCTTGTCAATGTGTTGTACTTGTGTGTGAGTGTGTGTTTCATTTCTTGACTTCTTTCCACCTTTAAGTCAATGCCATCTTGAGGGTTGTTTTCTCTTTGTTGCCATCTGGGTGAGGTTGTTCTATGTGACGGTCTCTTATTTGTGCTTGGTCAGTGATATTCTTCTGCTCCTACTAGGTCAGCAAGGCTCTTTTGTAGTCTTTGGTTTCTTTTAATGCATTCTTTGAGCTTTTCCTTGTTTGGAAGACTCTTTTTTCTCATCTATTTTGATAGATAATTTAGCTGAATATTCTTGGGTCTGCGTTATTTCCTTCGATTTTTGGAATATATCACTCTACTTTTTTCCTCTTCTAATAGTGTCTGCTCATAGACATATTCTTAGTTGGGAACCTTTATATGTGATTGCTTGTTTTTCTCTAACTGCTCTTACCATTTTCTCCTTTACCTCGCAGTTGGATAATTTAACTACTATGTGTCTTGGTAACTTCTTGGGATTCAGTATGACTGGTTTCTTTCATCCTCCTGAATTGTTGTCTGGTTTTCATTCCTTAAGGTGGGGAAGAATTCTCCAAGAATTCTCTCACTAATTTTGCAGGTGACTTCTGTGTTGTGTCTTCCTCCAGTAATCCAATTATTTTGTTGTTCTTCTTCATAGAATCAGACATAGCCTTAAGTTTTTTTCATCTTCTCTGATGATCTTAGTAGATTGTTTTTTTAATGTTTGTTAAAGTTTGCTTGGATGTCCTCTAGGTCACTGGTGTGGTTCACCTCCTCCACGTATTGGCAAAAATCTGTAATTGGTTTTTGTTATCCCTAAGCTTTTGTATTTCCCTTTGGCGTATGGTCTTATCTCATCTGTCGCTTCATCCTTTTCCTTATTGTTTCTCTCATATCTTGTATGACTACAAACAGCATTCTGAACATTTCTTTCTGTGGCAGATCAATGTCTGCTTCATCTTTGTACATTGTTAGGTTCAGGACATCTTCTGACATTGCCGTTATTCTCTTGTTTTTTAGTTATGGTTGTTGGGGCTGATTGCTGTTTGAGTTGTGCTGTTTCGAGGAACCTGGTGCCATTTTCCAGAGGTTTGAAGAGCACTGGGAGAATTGTAGGAATGCTTGTTTGAACTGTCTGCAGCTATTTGCATTATGTGTTTGGCCGACCACTTTATCCTCTGTTGCCTTTAATCTTTCCCTAGTCAACCAGTATTCTGATATTTGGAGGGCAAGTTGGATGACCTCTCAGGGATGCTGACTGAATGGTTGTGGACCTGCGAGAATGGTGCTGCTATGGATGATCTCTTCAGAAGCCATGATGGTGTGGCCCACATGCCACAGAAGGCAGGTGGCTTTGCCTATTTTTGTGTAGAGCACCACGAATCATGGGAAGAATTGCGTAGGTCAGCTAGATCGCTACAGAGGTTGAGCAGAGGTTCCCACTGCAATGGGGAATGCTGTAGAATGTTGGCCAACCTCCTTTAGGCTATGTGTGAGGTATTACAGATGCTGAGAGTAAGTTCCCTCAGTCACGTAGGACCGTAAAGGACATGTACGAGCTTCATCAGCCACACAGGTGGGACTTTCTCTGAAAGAAGGTTGACAGGATTTCCCCAGCTATATGTTAGGTGCTGTCAATGGTGGATGGGATATCTCCTGGAGGATGGTGGGCCTGCTTTCTCCAGACTTGTTTTTAGCTCCAGAGGATGGAGTTTCCCCAGCTGGGTGGAGGGCAGGTGTTTAATGACCTAATGGAAGGGGAGTGGCCTGAAGGTTGGCAGTGGCGTGTGAGAGAAGAGGGAAGAGAAAAAAAAAATGTGTCCACTGAGACCGTGGAGGCAAAGAGAGAAGAGAAACAAAAGTTACAGTATAGCTGAGCCCCAATTCCTGACCCTGGTGCTGTAGGGGTTTAAACCCTGCCTTAAGACAGTGGTAAGCTGTGGCTATGTTAAGATAAAGCCCTTAGACCTGCTCCAAAGGATCCTGGCTCTGGCAGAGCTAAAGTTAAACCTTAGCTGGTCTCTACTATGATAAGCCCAAATCCCCCAGCTCCTCAAAACCTCGTGGATCTGTGCTTACTTACCTTTGATGTTCCTCCTGTGGCCCAGCAGTGTGGAATTTCCCTCTTCGTGACTCCCCTGTGCTTTTTTGTGTGCAGAGTCCCTCTGGTCGGTGTTACTCAGTCAGCATCTTGCTGGAAGTCTACTGGGCTAAGTTTTGAAAATTATGTCTGATCAATAATTTTAAAAGGGATTCATCCAGCCTCTATCACTCTAGAAAGTCTAATACCATATGCATTATAATTTGAAATTCTGTTCTACAACTTTCTTTTGGTCAGGATATTCTTACAGGGTAGAATACAGTTCATAATTAGACACACATTCCATTTGGACCACTCTTCCTTTTCTTATTTATGATGCTAGTGGATGGCCTCTTATTTCTGAAGAATTTCTGCTCCTTTTTTTTAATAGTGAACATTTTATCGTAGTTTGGGTAAAAGGCTAACAGAGAAAATTAGTTTCCATTCAACAGTTCGGATATATTTTGTCTTATGACAGATGCTGCAGTCACCTCAATGTAGTACACTCTTCCCAGTGTTTCCCTGGGTTCGTCATTTCTGTTCATCTATCTTTCCTGCCTCCTTCTTGTCATCTGAACTTTGTTTTCAAGCAAGTACTGTCCTTTTGGTTTTGTGTTATTTATTATCTTGAGAAGCATGTGCTTCCTGGTTTTATAATTCACTGTATAGGTCTGTCCATTTTCTGCCTGAAAGGTGATCTCCGGGAGGAGACTTAGTTTCAGGTTTGAGGTTTACATAGAATTGGGGACTTTATGAGTCTTTATCACACAGATAAGTCTAGTCTTTTTTAGGATTTTGAATCTTATTCTACATCTTTCTCCCACTTTTAAAGAGACCTTCTATTGTCATTCCTGTTAGATTACTTTCAAGTGACTCCTGTCAGTGCCACCATCTTAGTTTATTTCCCCCATTAGTCAAATGGAGACTGTTACTTGTTTGATCCATTAGTTATTCTAATTGTTTCCTCTAATGTTTATTACTCTTTGCTGTGGACAGGAAGTTGAATCTTAGATGGCAAGTTGTAAGCTTTTTTTTTTTCTTTAGCCTTCACTGATTTTTTTAAAACTGATACAGTTTTCTTTGGACAATTTGATTTATATTTAATTGTTAGTAAGTTGTAAGTTTCTAAGGCACTAACTAATCACTAATGCCTTCTGTGTTCCACTATATATACTTGTAACACAAATAAATAAGTTAAATACATAGGCATATCTTCTACTAAACATAGTCGTAACTGTACTCCCATATACCCTTCCACATCTGTTCACCTTGCCTATTGTGGTAGACTGAGTGTCTAGAGAAACAAATCCAGTGACACTCATCTATGTATTAGAAAGAGCGTTGTATTGGGCTGAGCCCTGGTGGCATAGTGGTTGTGTGCAGGACTGCGGCCCACTGGGTTGGTGGTTCAAATCCACCAGCAGTTCTCCAGGAGCAAGGCTGGGCCTCCTACTCCCACCAGAGGGCAGTGATGCCCCCCTCAAAAAAGAAAGAGCTTTATATCAACAAATAATTATATATGAAGATGGCATCGCTTCTTGGCCTTTTGGCTAAGATCAAATATAATATATGAAGACGGCATCCCTGCTGAGTCCAGCTCAGTCCATAAGTAATACTTGTTGATAAGTCTCTCTTTAGACTCACATAACTACATGAAATGATGCAGAAAACAGGAAGATCACAAGCTGGTGGTTTCAGAGTCACATGGATTCAAGGTTTGTGGAAACATTGCAGGAGGTCCCCAGAAGCTTTTAGGGTCAGTGGTAGAGTCCCAGCAAACAGGAAGGCAAAGGGGTCGAGAGAGAAGCATGTTCCCAGTTCCCTGTGGTATAAGATAGTCACGTCCTGGGGAGACATCATCAGACTGTGACTGGATTTAGATATTGGATTCCTCTCCCATTCTTTCATACATATAGTTGACATGAAATCATCTACCACACCCACTTTCCTACTTACCTGTGTATCTATTCATAAATTTTTATTTGTTATTACTGTTATTTCAATATGGTGTATATAATATTGCTTACGCTTGTTGCCTTTTACTCTTAAGTACCGCCCACTGTCTTCATTTGCCTTAGTCATGTTGGGCTGATCTTCTCCTTTCCCTTACCCATATGGACTATCTATATTCAGTGACTTGTCCTCTTTTCCCTCTCACACCCAATAACTACCAAAACAGGTTTCCTTTGGTGCATAAGTTTTTCTTGAACTTTTAAAATAGTGCTCTTATACAGTATCTGTACTTTAGTAATAGACTTGTTTCACTTAGCGTATGTTCCTCAGATTCATCCATGTTATAAAAACTTTGTGAATTAATAGTCTCAAAGTTGCGTAGTATATGTTATAGTTTGTTTATCCCCTCATCTGTTAATGATCAATTAAATTGTTTTCTTCTTTTACTATTGTGAGTAATGCTATATTGAACATGTTTCTATATATATATATTTGTGTTATGGATCTTATATCTCTAGAATATATATATATATATATATATATATCTGGTACTGGGATTACTGGATCATATGGTATTTCTGTTTCTAACTTTGAAAGAAATGTCATACTTTTTTCCAGTTTGTCTTTTTACAGTCCCTTCAGTAGTGGGTGAGTTCCTCCACACTGTATGTGTATCTTTTAGTGCTTGCAGGGTATTTTTTTTTCCTGTGTGTGTGTGTGCTTTAACATTGCTATTATTGTGGGGAGGAGGTAATATCTCACTGATTTTTGCTATGTATCTCTCTTCTGGCTAATTACTACATGCATCTATTCATATATTAGTTGGGCATTCAAAGATCTATTTTGTTGAAGTGTCCTTTACTCATTTTAAAATTGGATTGTACCTTTTGTGGTTGAAGAATTAAAGTCTTCTGCTAATTTTAGAGTATAATCCTTTGTATGGTATACCATTGCCAAAAATTTCCCATCTGTATGCTTTTTTTTATTCTTTTGGAAAAGTCTTGCCCCTCTCCACCTGTATCACTGCCCTGGTGGGAGTAGGAAGCCCAGATTTTTCCTGGAGA